>JAHWFP010036607.1:0-12745 GCA_023313725.1 Lithobius niger
TAGATTTTCATTCATTTCAGTATGGTTTGAATTTATGGATAACAATAATAATAATAATAATAATAATAATAATAGACGTTATCGGCCAATAAGCTTACAGCTTTTAAGGGCCCAAGCAGCAGATGTTAAGTGAAAGGTTTTACCACCATCAGGAACAGTTGTTTTTTGCCACAGGAGGGAATAAACTGAGGACACCCTTGTGCAACGGGTGGGAAACAACCGGAGAAAAATCTGTACATAAACATTTTCCTTCGCCAGGATCGAATCTGGGTCTGTAAGAAGCCAATGCTATACAGCTGGGACCAAGACACCCATCGAGTCTGATGCCCCAGTGCTCGCAGCTACCCGTGCACTCTGGAAGCCAAAAAGTACTATGCTTTCGAAGAAATGGCTTTGAAAACTAAGTACTTCATGGGTTGATTAGTCATCCAGTCTGTGAATTTTTTCTGAAGCTGCAGCTGAACTTCTCCATCAGTAGCGACAAAGAAAATCACAGCAGTGTTCTTTGGTTGGACGCAGGAGCTTATCTTGGCCGTTCACATCATCACTACCACCTACTGAGGAAGAAGTGGAGTAAGAACTTCTAAGAAAAATGTTCATGGATGGAGCAGTAGATCCATGTTTTAAGTGAAATATTTTTGTTTTTTTTTACTTGTCATTACTGGCTGCAAGCATTCGCGGAAATAATACATTTGCCTCAAGTGTGGATGTGACCGATACTAATTACCAAGTTGTACTAGTTTATAGAAAAAATATGTTATGCTGCAACAAACTGGTCGCATCCTCGTGGTTGTTTGCAGCAACGTAGTTAAAATATCAACGAAACATGTACACGTAGTATTTTTAAGATGAAGTTAACACTAGTTGAAAAAGAGTTATGGAATAAATGACACGTACGTACTAAAGGAAATCCAGGAGTCTGACTGGTGAATGTGTGCGTCACATTAGTTTACCGATCATTTCCACTATGGTTGGGGAACTGTGTGTGTTTTTCAGATTAGACAGCTCGGATAAAATTGATATGCCTTTCAAGGGAGCTTTTCAGGTGTGCAACTGCTGTGTGTTCCTGATTGAATGGTCCAGTCAAAATCGGAAATTGCGCTTCAGTCTTTTATCGTTGCTAGTCTTACCAATACGCGTTTGGAATACACTTCAAAATTCCGTGAAGCAGGAGAGAAATGCTGACTACGTGGTTTTGTCATTGTTCCCATTAACCAGTAATATTAGTTTACAAAATGGTAATGTCTTACGAGCACTATATATTAAACTTCGTCCAAAATACAAAAGAATATGAAATTGGTGGAATGAAAGAACTGGGAAGTTTTCAGAGGTGCTAGAATTTATTTCTGTTACACGTCCTGAATAAAATTGTCTGGTACATCACTTTCAGGGATAGGTTTTGCATTTGTGCTCTCCATAATGCTCGATCTCCATATTTTTTTAGAGGTAGTCATTAAACATATAACACAGACAGCAGCATTAATTAGGCCTACAGTAATACAAGACCATTCATACAAGTTTATTTAATAACGTTTATGAGCTTGCAAACTGCCAGTGTATCTGGTTTCAGACCAAGTAGCTGTTATAACCAAGTTTTAGTCATTTAATGAATTTCTGCTATTTTTTAGGATGTAGTTAATGAAACTGTAACAGTGAAACATCTGTGTAAAATTTATTCACAGAGAACAACAAAACATCACTATTTAGGGCAAACTGCAACAAGGTGTGCAATAATTCCTCCTGGCGTACGAACTGCAGAAAATCCATTTCTCAAACATTAAATATGTAAAAAAAACAAAAAAAAAACCAGCTAGATATAACAGATTTTTTTTCGATTTCTGCCATTACTTAGCAAGAGTTGATAGAATTCAGTAAACATGGCTGACTAAATTCCAACATACATTAAACACAATAACCACAAAATAAGTCTGCTGGATTATTTTCCTGGGGTGATACCTCAGAAAATTACGGTAACGAAACACCAGCTATGTGAAAACATAATGTATTCGCTGGAGAACAATATTAAAATTAAAAATTGCACAATTACACCTAACAGCAGTTTAAAAGAGTTCTCAAATGTCTAAAACACACAAAAATCCACCAAACACAAAAAATATTTCTTCCGAGTTTGCACATAAATTCCACACAATGACCAAGAGCAGATACTTCAGATTAAAATCAGCTGCTACAGAGACAGCACGCTATCCACAAAAACGTTCTTCTAAATATTAAACCTTCTTATATAGTGTTTAATTTCGTTATCATGGGAATTGACCTGAAATTAACAAATAATCACGAGGCCTTGGATCGTACGGAGGATAGACTATTGGATCGTTACAGAATGTGTCGGTCATGGTGGTGAGACAGCAATCGGACTGTTCGGGGTGACTTTTGGTTCGTACTTCTGAATTCACACAACAAATTTGGTTTTCCATATGATAAGGCTTCTTCCCGCCACAACACCCATGGGTTGAGTTGCTTATTGACTGGTTTATGAGGGTATTGCCACAGCAAAATGCTTCTTCAATTTTGAAGATTTCATTGCCACCACAGCAATCTTGGGTACGGGCATCGTACACTTGGCCCCCACAGCAACCTTCACGTCGTGCTCGAAGAGTGGATCCACCACAGCAAGAAGTTAGGCCTAACGGATCGTGTTTAAAGACGTTTCCAGTCATGGTTGAGGCATCGAAGCAGCAAAAATGAGTAGCTGAGTTGTATGTAGATGCTCCGCAACACCTTTAACAGCAAAGCATAAATACAATTAAAAACAAAATTCAGCTCAAAATGAGAAATTTACCCTACTCCCGACAATAATTTTTATGTAGAGAATTTATAGTCCCTAAATACAACATTTACAACTTTTTCAAAATTAAACGTGTGACATAATGCTTTATCAGTTGAAATGTTGTTAGTAAGCAGAAGCACGTTCTTGCTTTATAGGCCATAATGTAACGAAATAAGCAAAAATCACCGAAATAGTCAGAAACAAGCGCCTACAAATTTTATTGTGGTTTTATTGTAGTAAATAAAGACAGATGCAAACCTATTTACGTTTCCTTTTGGACTTAAACGTAAGACTGTCTGAGCGGGAATTGGACCCACGACCTTTGACACCAAAGCTCGAACTCCTATACCACTCAAGTCATACTGACACTGCCTAAATGTATTGTATTGTATTGTAGCAGAAGGTGGATTTTTTAATGAGATTTTTTTCCTACAGGCTACATAAAGATTATTGATTTAGAATTGATGGAATATGCCCACTAGAGACATCTTTATTATAAAGCTTACTGGTGTGAGACAACAAAGTTGGTGCTTCAGGCAAGTGTGGCAAGGAGGGAAATTCAACATAATTTTCGTCTGATTACTTATCTGATAACAGCATATTGCCGCCATTATCTGAAGCCGGTGCAAAGGTTCATTCCTCCGGTGCGATTTTCAGTCCCTCAGCTGTCTAGAAAATGATTAAAAGTATCAAATCTAGTTTTCTATTGGCCCGTATGGTTTCTCTGCCTCATTCCTTAAAGAAATTGCCAGTGAAATCTCTGTACCACTTTCCATTATTTTCAATCTGTCTTTCATCAAAGGAGCTCTGTGAAAATCTGTTCGGGGGTAGTCCACATTTCCAAAAAAGGAAATGCCTCCAACCCAAAAAACTACAGAGTGATTGCAATCACCTGTGTGCGATATGAGGTTATGGAGTGCAAAAACCATATCACCTCTCTTCTGAATGAAATTGCTGCCCTTTCCGATGTCTGACTTGAGGTCACGCCGACGGCACTTTACAACATTACAATTGCTTGCCGTGCTTGTGAACTGGACATGCAATCATGCCGTGCTCGGGGGATAAAGTTATGCAAACAGATGCAGTTTTCATTGAATTTTCATGTGGATATTTCTCTTAGTGTATTTAATTGTCTTAGTGTAAAAACAAAAGGATTTCGTTAACGAAAAACATTAACAAGGGCAAAACTAATACAGTTTCAGCAAGCGAAAGAGCAGAAATGTCTGCTTGTTTGGGGCTCCATTCAACTGAATGGTTGACACCCAGGCCTAGGACAATTTTTACCAATTGATCATTTAATATCAATTAGCTCTCACCCACAAAGATCTCTAGACACACATTAACCGTATTTAAAATGGTCTCGACACCGTGTTGCGTGGATGAATAGGCCTACTATCTACCAAATTCTCCCTGTTAGCTGTTACTTACGAAATTTAAACAGCAAGCAAAAAAAAAAATTAGGCCGAATAGCTGAAAGTTAGGCCTTAAATCACGCTGCCATGGTAACGTCAAATCTCCACACCGTGTTGCATAAATTAATAAGCATACCGTCCTCTCGCACCTAACTCTCCGTTGGCTACTACCTACGAAGTTAAAATGGCAGTTAAAAATTAAGCCTGAAAGCTGACAATTACGCCTAAAATCTAAAGAGGCTAAAAACTACCACATATTTAACCGGCAGTTGTGATGGTTTGTGCTTTTAGATTATGTAATAGATCGCTGTTGCAGTGGGCCATAGAGGTGTGCGCCTCAACATATTCTGAAGTGGCAGAAGTGTACAGATAACGGTTGCGACTAGGTAGTCACTGCAGCCACTTGTTTCCTATTGAAAACCTTGTTTCGAGCTTGTTTAAATGTTGTATTGGAACGAAAAAAATTCGTCAAAATGAGGCCAAATTGCGATTTTATCAGTTGTACCAAAATTTACATAAAAGTGTTGACCAGCGATAATGCAAGGTAATTGTGTGCGCCAGTAAACAACGTGTTTTACTTTGCGTGGCCTACTAAACTTCATTTTAACTATATTCTGAAGCAATCCATTGCTGAAAGACTTAACAGTGTGGGAAATAACTAACGAGTTGTACAGGAGATTCCAGATGGTTGCATCACTAGCATAAAAGCTATTTTCATTGGACGCAGCCGAATCTAATATCCTATTGAGGCCAAATCATAGATGTGTGGTGATAGCTCAGTTACAAAGCAAAAAAATAGTGACGGTTTAAAAAACTGTTTGCTTTTTAAGCACGCTAGTGTACGAGGTTAACGACTGAAACCTTCGAATAATGTTGGGTAGGGCTCAAAGAGATCTGCAAGCTTTCATCCTTTAGTGTCCGCATCCCATCTTGAGTTCGCCCCAGAATGAACACAAATAATCGATTGTATGTTTTTGGTAGCAGAGTGCTTTGTTGTTATCCAAAATAGTTACAAAAACAATGGCGGCCGTTGATTAAAGCCGCCCCTGCAGGAAGACGTAGTCGATCATAAATTACGCGCAGGACTCAAGAAACGCCGTGCACACAGTAATCAGCACTTTTTGCATCCTTCAACTTTTATGGACTTACCTGTTTTCGACATTGTCTTGTTTGGCAACTGCAACACCATTACAGCAGAGGTGAGTTGTGGGATCATAAGTAACGTTTCCACAACACTCACGATCGTGAATGCTGGATTTGTCGAGCACACGGCCATTCACGCGATCGCAGCAAATCTGCCTGTCCATGTCGTAGATGATACTACTACAACATTCTGATACACCATCTCTGTCTTGTGGTTTGCCTGCACAGCAAAATTCTGTAATCGGATTGTATGCGTGGCCACTGCAGCAGATATCACGTGGACCATTGCGTTTGACCAATTCCGGTTCTCCGTCTGTTCCCTGAAATTACAAAGTTTCAAATACATGTAAAATTGAAGTATGGCGATTCAATACCATGAGGACAAAAACATGAAAACTGAGTACATAAGGATATGAGTAACGATCCTTTGTATTGTAACCATGCACTAGAAATTGGGTAGAAACAAACGAACTTTATTATATCCCCCCCCCCTCCCGTCCCTTGAGTGAAGTGGATTGGTCCAACCATCCCGATGAAAAGAAAAATCCAGCTGAATTTCATTTGGGAAGAATGCCCCGATAAATGAATTGACTGGTACAGACATCGGCATCTGATTGGTGTAGGCAATAAAAATACATGCCGATAATGCTACTGCAATTTTAATAATTTAATGTCCAAAGGTCTAGAAGTTAGCTTCAAGTTGGCCTAGAAAAAACATCGAAAATGGTTTCTTCTTTCGTGTACAAACCGCGTAGCTGCTTTGAAATGCCATAAACCATGTCTTTTTTCGTTTGGTTCCATAGTTGTTGACAATTCGAGCTTTAAAGCCATTTACTGTGTTACCCTAAGATTAAAATGCGGTATCATTATCGGCATGTACTTTTATTGTCTACTCCCATCAGATGTCGATGTCTGTATCAGTCAATCCGAAATGGAACAAAACAACCTTTTTGTGTATGAAGTTTTAAATTCGATTTTAAATTTAAGTCTTCTTTAAGCCTAAGCTGTAAGCTTAGTTTAAGATTAATACACTCTCAGTAGGTATAGCAGGTAATCAATCAGATATTGAAGATTGGTTAGCTATTGGATTGATATCCCGGTCTGAAAAGTGGCTCGGTAAGGTAAAGGTATCGGCATCGTATCTGATGGGATCGGATTGGATCGGCAAAAACTGCTCTCAGTCAATCCCTGCCTAGAAGGATTAGTTTGAAGGGCAACTAATGACTGCAACGTTCATAGAAGAATTAAATCTATGCTGTAATAAGAAATGAGATTAATGTATTCTCTCATTGCAATTTTGCTGAAGGGATAATAGTGGTGTCAAAGTAGGGTTGGATGGATTCATAGGAACCCAGGAGCTATCAGGTTCCAGGCCCGAAGACTGCACAAAAAGGGTGCGATCCCGAATTCAAAAGATCTTCGATGGTTTAAAAGATCTTAGAATGAACTTTCCGGTAGTTTCATAGTTGCCATACTTCTTAGGCTCTGCATTTTAGTAATGACGAACACAAGTTATACAGTTCAAGTGAGCGCGGCCTATCTTGAGTTCGCTGCAGAACGAACACAGATAATCGATTGTACGTTTTTGGTAGCAGAGTGCCTTGTTGATATCCAAAATGATTACAAAAACAATGGCGGCTGTCGATTAAAGCCGCTCCCTCCAGGAAGACGTAGCCGCTCATAAAATACTTCCAGGACTGAAGATACACCGCGCACTCATTAATTAGGGTATACAGGGTATTTCAAAAAATAATTATGCTCCGATTTTTTTAAAGGGCAGTATTTTAAAAATCCCAAAACAAATTCAGGGTGTTTTAAAAAGAACTTTTTAACTCCAGAATAAAAGGCACAGAGCTCGAAAAAAAATAAATGAGTAGTTCTCTTTGCCATACCTTTTTACTCAATTATAAACGAAACAATTAATAGTTAATTCAAATATTTTATATATTTTTCTGAACAAGTTCTCCAACCAGTAATAAATAATTATGAATAAAAGATGCAGATTATGGGTCGACACCATAAAGTAGGCATTCAAAACACAAAAACAAGTACGCTATATTTCTGCCCTCACATGGGGGGGGGGGGGCGTCATCAGGCATAAATAAACACTGCAACAAACAAAAACAAGTACAAATTCCTTACAATCTCCAGGTAACCGACGAATGTCAGTGATTTAAAAGTATTACAATTCGTAACAGATATCCGTGAAGTAGACCCGGTTATCCAGAAATAATTGATCGACTGCGAGAAAGGGAACAGTCCAAAGATCGAGGGGTGGTGAAATCGAACGAGCGCGTCAGCGCGAGTTACATTTTGCTACCCCTAGATCTTTGAACTGTTCCCTTTATAGTAGACAATCAATTATTTCGGGATACCCGGTCTACTTCACGGATATGTGTTTTAAACTTCCGGTTTAAACTTCCTGTCTGCGAAAGTCTCACGTACGCGAGGACGTCCCTATATCCAGTCCCAGTCACCGACGTTTGTGTTTAAGGTAAAACCGTATTTTTTCTGCTTTATTAGTTTAAATAAGATATAGCGTATAAAATGCGCTATTTGCTTGAGTCTCGTAGGTTTTTAGGTGTGTTTAGGAAGTGTCAGTAGGCTAGTCTTCGTACCGTCGGATCGAAAGGTTGTCGGGTCCGGCTTGGACGATTCCTTCATGGATGGGGGTGGGGAGGGGGCTAGCATCGTACGCGGGTTTTTTTTCTTTTTTTTTTCGTGTCAGTGCAGAATGTCGCCAGGTTACAAATGTGCTGTTCGCTTGAGTATCGTATGTTTTTAGGTGTATTTAGGTGTGTTTACAAGTGTCGGTAGCCTAGTTTTAGTACTGTCGGAGCGAAAGGTTGGTGGATTGGGCCATTCCTCCATGGGTGGGGTCCTAGCATAGTTGCCTACGTGAGGTTTTTTTTTTCGTGTTAGTACGATAAATATCGCAGGTTGCAAATGTGCTTATTTATGTTGGTTGCAATGGGGTGTGCTGGTTGAATTTGTGTTGTGTACGGTAGTTTTGCAAAGTATGTCACATGGTAGAGCAGTGGTTGTGTAGAACGTGGAAAAAGTGTTAGATTATCGAAAAAGTGTGGGTTATCAAAATTAACCCACGGTGACGTGTGTGGGTTTTCAGATTAACCGTATATAACGGCTACACTTTTAGCATTGGGATGTGTTGGCGTGACGTCACCACCGTGCATTAAATAATATTAATGTGGTTTTAAAGTACAAAAACGCTTACCAGAGCAAAAAAAAAAGTAAAAAAGAGAGAGGACAAATAGGGACGTTTTAAAAGTCAACGGCTTGCGAGCCGCTTGGAAGCGAGGCAAGCTTTTCCGATTTTTAATTCACGCCGCTTGCCGCTGACAAACTTTTCCATCGTTTTTAAAATCAGCGGCTTGGCAGCCAAGTAAGCGAGGAAAAAGGGTGCGGAGTTCGCTGAGCTTACGCAGCCAGTGTGGGGGGCACGATATACGCATGCGCCATTGCCGCAGAGCAACAATCGGCAACAATCATCATACATGCGATAAATCTACATGATACGTGGGTGATACGTACGATATTGATAGCTGCCATCAGTTCAATTGCTTAGTCTTTACTCTCATCATCTTAAACGCTACTGGTAATGCGATAAAACGGAGAAAAAATATATAATTTATAACTGATTTTGTTACTGTCGGCCATGTTTGTGCTTAGTAAGCTTCAAATAACTTCGTTTTTAATCTCAGCTTGAAAATGGGAAAAGGGAAGGAAGCCGAGACGAAGCAAACTCGGCGCTCAGCAAGCAAGCCACTGACTTTTAAAATATCCCTAAAGCCTACCCACCAAGACCAACTATTTTATTGGAAATGATCGGGGTGGGAGAGGTTCAAGAATTAAAAATTTCTGAAAATTATATATTTTGTAAACACAAGTGGTTGTGTGGCAGGGCATAGAGTGGAGTTAATGCGATGACGGCCCTCATATGAGAACAAAAAATATAGCGTACTTATTTTTTGTGTTTAAAATGCCTACTTTATGGAGCCGACCCATAATCTGCATCTTGTATTCAATTTTCGAAGCATTCAACCACCCCCCCCCCCCCCCCTCCTCAAAAGAATTATGAATTAGGTACCTCATACTACTCTGGGGCGAGTGGCTATAAGCCAATCACGAATGTTGAAGGTCACACATGCAATCGTTGCCATGTTACCGCCATGACCCTGTCATGTTCATGGTCAACAACGATGTCAAAATCGCGTCATATACGAGATTCGAGTTTGACGGTCAGCTCGTCCCTGGTAAGCAATGAATGGCAGGGATGCTGCCCATTCCAATCCACGACCAGTTCACTATACTCAGATACCGTAAATCCTATTTGTAGCCCAAGCTACTGGTTAAAACTCAAGCCATTTTGACCGAGCTATAATCAGAGACCGGCTACAACTGGAGACCGGCTACTACTAAATTTAGAAGGGAAAAATTCCAGTATCAATACATGTACAACTTGTGTCTGACATTAAAAACGGTAAATAATGTCGCTTTGCCATAAAACTAAACGATAAACATAAACCTTTTAATAAACCTAAACATGGAGGCAAACAAGAATTTTTATTAAGAAGATTTGCAAAGTGAAGCCATTTTGAATCGGCTAGAAGCAGAGACCTGGCTACTACTAATTCCTGATTGGAAAAACATCCGGCTACAATTAGAGACCGGTACAAGGACCAAGGCGGAAATATAGGATTTAAGGTAACTAGGCTGAATCTCTACCACTGCACAGCCCGGATACGGATATAGGATAGTAAAACATGCATGTATTAGCATTACCCTACTTCTTTTTTACTTACTTGGCAACAAATGTGGTTTCTGGAGTCATATATGGTGTCTCTGCAGCATGCCTTGTTGCTACTAGTGAACTTGTCGAAGATTTCTCCTCCGCAGCATGATTGGGTGTTGACGTCAAAAGTAATGTTACCACAGCAAGCAAAACTGTAGGGCGTAGTCCGTTTAGCGACTGTATTGCCCGTGCAGCAAACCTCAGTTGCTGGCTCGTAGGCAACGGAACCGCAGCACGCCGATGACCGAGACACGTTCTTCAAAATGGTGTCGTCAGCAGCACAGCACAACTCCGAGTCCATGTCGTAAGGATTGTCTCCGCAGCAGCCGGTGTTAC
Organism: Lithobius niger; assembly: GCA_023313725.1. Lineage (NCBI taxonomy): Eukaryota > Metazoa > Arthropoda > Chilopoda > Lithobiomorpha > Lithobiidae > Lithobius > Lithobius niger. The sequence continues at coordinate 10,493 of JAHWFP010036607.1, forward strand.
TGTACTTCTGTTGAGCAAGTGAGAATTAAATACGTGTTAATTAGCTTAGCAGGGCAAAATTCACACAACCAGCAGAATCGTCTATTGCATTAAAAAAATCAAAAATAACTACTGTCAGTAGACACTTAAAACAACCTCAGATCCACCCAAAACCAAATCTGGTATAAGAGAAGCCGCAAAGTTTCCCAAAACGGTCGGCCTTTGAAAGTAGTGATATCTTTCAATCAGGGAGTGGCTGCTAAGGTTAATCCTATTAGTCAAGTTAATCCCACCGACTAATAGTTCGAAATGAAAACTAGAAGATTGCTACTCGCAGTAGCAATTTTCAAGGTTTCATTTAACATCCAAAGTAATATTCCTGTGCGATTAACTCGGCTAATGTGATTAACCTTGGCGGCCTTTCCCTGGTGGAATGATATCACTACTTTCGAAGACCGACCCTTTCGGAAACTTGGCGGCTTCTCTTATACCAGTTTTGGTTTTGGGTGGAAATCACAACTTTCATGGGACTGTGAATGTACAAAAGGTCACACGGCTTTACCGTTACCTCTACCTTTTTTTTTCTGAAGGAATTTTATGTCAGTAAATTTTCTCAGTCATAATTTTCACATTTGCCACAGCCTAATTAACCGTTACATGAGCCAAACTAATACGGTTTGGTTTATTATGCGTCCATGTTTCACATGGTTAGTAAGTTTGTTCAATCCCATTTTTGAGCACACTGGCTCCGCTCTTACATAAAAAAAAATCTAAAATAACTATGTAAGTATACACTTGAAATAAATTCAGATTAAGGGATTTATGCTTAACAGTAAACAATTTTTAACACCTTAGTTTAGATTTGTTTTGTTTAGTTAAAAACCAATAAAAAAAATCTGTCTTGAAAAGAAACCAACTTACGAAACTGAGTCGACTAAAAGAGCTCTGGTACGTTAGACAATTAAATACACTGTTCCCATTCTATTTTTAAATGTTTTTAGTAGAAAAACGAATAAAAAAAAAGTGTTGTACTAAAACTAGAGTTAAGTTACATTGTAATTATAAGATTTTGCGATGACTGCTATGTTTAAACATAGCAATAACTCAATAACTATTTCATCAATCGGAACCAACTTTTTCCCTAAACAATACCAGTGGTATTGTTTATACCACACGCCATGGCTGTTTGCTGTGATGTGCATATCACGTGACTGGGCTAGTCCAATCAGACGGCCAAACAGCCGTTGTTCCCGTTCGTCATTGGCTAACTCATGGTGATGTCACGGCAAACAGCCATTGCGCATGGTTTAGTCCCTCGAAGTGACTAAACTAACATTTCTCCGAAGAGGGTGAAAAAATCGGCGAAATCTTGTTAAAATGGTGTATCATTCTGCAGATTTTTCTTTCCACTCGGATGTAGAAAAGTAAACGGCTTTCAAATTAGGACAATGCTTTAAGAAAGTATGAGTAATACTGTCTTGTAGTCAGTATGAATGCACTGGCTCAGCAGGAGTGACAATGCTGTTAAGTACAGGATCGAGCCAGAATGCACTAACTGGCGCAGCTTTAGGTTGATATTCTATGTAAGGGATAATCGTCGTTGATGTTTCATCTTTTGCGGTGAGTGGGAATTTCGAACCCGTACGGAAATGCATATACGAACATGCAAACAACAATACCAAGGCAAATAATACAAAAAACATAACATATTAATAAAAGAAAACATTTACAACGCTGCAATTTCTTTGAAAGCCTTTGAAGGCAAAACGCGACACCCTGCCTTCCATATCCTTTTAAACACTAAAACCCAACACCACGGACAAGGTTCAGACTTTAGCTCTCTACAACATTTTCGGCGCTATCGTTGTTTTCTTACTCCTCTCCCTCCCCCGTTTTCCCTTTATCTCGCTATTGCTTATCAGTCCCCCAAGATTTAAAACGTTTCCCTAAAGTGCTGGCCCGGGCTCCGACCCTTTCCACATTGAAACACAGGGCAGGACTTCGAGCAGGACTTGAAAGTCGGGGTCGGGATCGGGTCCGGACTCGAGTCGGAATCCAGTGTGGAAAGGTCAGGCTGGGATCCGGGGCGGGTCCGGACTTTTTTTTTACCAGTGTGAATGGGTATAAGTGTGTCTTTTATGCTCTGAAGAACAGTCTTTAATGTAGATTGTTTGCTTTTAGCAGGACTTGAAAATCTTGGTTTGGTCCAGACCCAAGTCGAAATCCAGTGTGGAAAGGTCAGGCTGGGACCCGGGGCAGGTCCGAACTTTTTTT
>JAHWFP010036608.1:0-42202 GCA_023313725.1 Lithobius niger
TTTTAACCAGCAGTTTTAATTTTGTAAGTAGCAGCTAACGGAGATATGGACTGTATAGTAAGCCTATTCATTTTTGCAACACAATGCGCTTTCCGGCTCACAGTTACAGTGTTACAATGTAACGTGCGACGTAGCCTATATAGATCAGTGGTAGTAAGTAAGTGACGAGAAAGACGCTGTCGATGAAGCCAACAGCGACTCGTAGCAACTTGACGTTTCCATGGTAACATGATTTTAGGCCTAATTTTAAAAATGCAGTTTTAATTTTGTAAGTAGAAGATAGGCCTAATGGAGAATTTGGTTCGACGGTAAGCCTATTCATTCATGCAACAATGCGACGAGACTATTTAAACGAACCTAAAACCCATTTGTTTTTATTGAGGATTTTAATTCGACGATCAAATGTTATTATTTAATTTAGTTACGTCGAAGATGTCTATTAGCTATGAGGAAGTAACAATGTCTTCATTTGCCATGTTATTTAACTAACTTCTCACACTGACTCTAACGTTGTAAACAATGGGACTCGTCAATATCTGGTACTGCTGTGAAGTTGGAAAAAGACGACGGACGGACGGACAAAGTCGTTGCAATAGTCTTCTCAGTCGGTACGGCTGTATAGAAGACTAAAATAGCCTATTAGAGCCTACATAATTGCAAGGAAAAAAAAACAAATTTATGAAAAAAATACAAGTAGGCTACTGATGTATTTCCTGTGCGTAATAATTTCAAGAGAATTCACAATTACGTAACCCATTAACATTCCGCTCTTAACGAAGCCTAGAGTAGGTAGGCTACATTCGTTACGAGCTTGCGTTACTGGTGGCTAGTTGTGACATTAAAATACCTTGCTGAGACAAATTTAATTTTTATTTTTTTTCTCTTGTAATTTTGTAGGCTCTAATTTATACAACTAAGATCATAGTTTTTTTTTGTTTGTTTGTCCGCAGTAGGAATCTCAATAATCCTTATTTTATTGAAGTCCGTAGTGGGAATCGCGACAATCTTTATTCTACTCAAGTCCCTAGTTGGAATCTCGGAGGCTAGTGTGATGGGCGACTGGTAATGGCGGTGTTTTTGTAAGGAGTTTCAACAGCAATTGGCAGACCAGGGCTCGAAATGAGCGGTATCGCATCGCAGTTTGCACCATAATTTTTGACATTAGCAATACAAAATTGAAATTTGCGTAGCAGTTTAGCGACGCAATATCATGGCAAAAGAACTTTATAACTACGTTAAAAAATCCTTTTGCAGTACGCCACGCCCATACAATAGAACATCCATTGTGTTCTGTAAAATTCTTAATTCCAATCCCTACAGAAGTTAGGTTATTTTTATACCACGTGCAAAGAATGAAATTGAACGATACACAATCGTAACAATTTAGCAGCTGGCGATTAAATGCTGCCATTTGGCGACTAAAAATTTATCACCAGTGGCCACTTTGGCCAATTGTCATGACAAGCTTGACAGCATTTAAGAGCTTCCCACTTTTGATATAACAAAAATCTGCTAAAGTTATTCAATTGTGATTGTTTGATGGAGTCCCTAATGTCTTCAAATTAGCTTTTTAAAGTTAATTTTTAAAATTCCAAGGGTAATAAATGAAATTAAAATTACTGCCATCAAAAACATTAGCGTTTGCTCTTCAAATTCAGCAATAAAGAGGCCTATGGCTGCTGAAGCCCAGTTTGTTCACTGGAGCTGGGGTATAATCAATTTAAAAAGTAGGCCTATCCCCCCCCCCCAAACCTGGAGATTAACATTTTTACCCGTTTGCCAGTGGCTAGTAGTGCTAGCAGTTTCCGTGTAATTTGCTAAACGTTTAAACGACCTAATTAAACGTTCGGTTAACCGAAAACCGTGAAAAAATCGAACGGTAATAATAACAACGCAACAAACTAAGACAAAAAAAAATGTCAACATAAAATTCAATAACTATGTTTTACTAATTTAATTTTAAAAAATTTAAGCAACACGAATCACACGTTAAGTAAGTAAACAAATCGTATTTAAATTAAATTAAATTTGATTGAAAAAAAATAAAATAAGCAGGAATCGCGGGAAATCCTCACACATTTGCGATTGTTTACGATCTTGGATCAGTCGGCACGCTTTGGAATTTAGCTTTGTTAAACATCCAGTGGTTAGTTGTTTTGAACAATTTGTAGACAATTGTTTAAAAAAAAGTTTTAATTGTTTAATTGGCTTACGTGGTGATAATATTTCATCCATTCTGCAGTGTCCCGCTACGTTTCCGGTGAGCGCGGTTAAAACCCGTCGCGACTTAAGCCTAACCGAAGCTGGTTTCGATTTCACCACCAAAACCGGAAGTTCAGGTTTTACAGCTGCTGAACAAGTTGGATGCAGCGAAAGCAGCTAATACTCTGGTAGTTTTAACGTTAACTACCAAATAAAGTCACAAAATAACGTTTATTGAATTAAAACTTTGTGCTGTTGTGAGGTAAATAATCAGATTCGGTTAATCGTTTAGCAATATAGAAAAACGTATACACGTAAATTTTCGTTTAAACGTTTAAACAGATAACCGTTATAGCACTAGTGGCTATAAGTCCAGTTCAGTTACTCGCTAACTTCAAAAGTTCATTCGCCAACACTTATTTTTTTGTCGGGGGGGGGGGGGATTAAAAATATATTAGCGGATAATGTACGTAAATAATTTTAATCACTATTTAAGAAGATATAAGACGGTTTGTGACAAAGTTATGTCAATTCTAACAACATTCATTAGTAGAACTAGACACATGTTGACAAACTAATAAAAAAGGATAAATAAACAATATTTGGTTGCATGGCAAGGCATTATTTAATTTCTTGATATGCAGCCTTTCAAGGGAGGGGAGGCAGCGTCGGAAAGACTGGCAAAAAAAAAAAGGCGCTATTTCTCCGACTTTTCCAACCCTCTATTCGTCGTTGTTTTAATAGTTTTCCTTCATAATGTTATCTACCTAAAGGGGGGAAATGGGCAAAAAAAAGGTGGGGGCTGGGGGAATGGAGCATGTGCATCCTCAACGTGAGATTGCCTTCGTATCTTCCCCCGTCCCCTCCCCACATTTCTGAAGTTTTATTTATAGGAGCCAATGCGGATAAAAAACAAAATCGATAATAATCGCGTTTTACTATAGAAAAAAAAAATTGCAGTACAAACCGTACTTTACGTAGCCAAAACATATTTATAATGAAGTAAAACAGTTCGGCCTAACAAATAAAATGTGTTAAAATAAAAAATAGGAATCGCGTAAAATTCTTAACACATGCGTCCTTTTTTGTTTTTACCCATCTTTGATCAGCCGGCATGCTTTGAAATTCTGTTCAATCATAACTACGTGTTTGTTGCTTGTTTTAAATAGGCGGTAGGCTAGGTCTATTATTTAAAACAATAAAAAAAAGTTTAATTGTTCACATTGTTTATGTTTAATTGTTTTAGCTTAAACGGCATTGTTTTAGTCATTCTGCTGTGTCTTAGTAGTTTTCAGACGAGTGCGACTAAATCCTGACGCCACTTTAGGCCTAACGGAAGCAGATTTCCGTTAGATCACTGAAACCGGAAGTTCAGGTTTTACGGCTACCTAACACGTTGGGAGCGGTGGTTTCGACAAAATAAATAGTTTCTGACGAATACATTAATAATAATTTATTTACGATTAATGACGAAACTAAGTAAATTGAATGGAAATTATAAGCGAATATAAATTCTTTAAACTAGAGTTTGCAGTTAATGCTTCTTAGCTGTGGATTGATACAAGACTGGCTGAAACATTTCAGTATTCGACGACCGCCGATGTTTAGGTGGGCAGGCAGGCACGCACGCTAAAAATAAAATAGACGGACAGGGAAGAGGGTAACTTTTAAGTGTTTAGAGGTTGGAAAGAAATATCATAAAAAAAAAGGGTGATTTTGGCGACTGCATCTCTTCAGACTCAAATTGCAGTTCATATAAATTAGTGTTTTCTTTTTGCGTTAAATTTTTTTTTAAAGATGTCTTGCTGCAATTGCCGAGTGGTTGACAAATGTTAATCGCCAACCAACGAACTTCACTGGCCCCCTGTCGAGTGGCGACCATTAATCTCCAGGTTTAGGGGGGGGGGCGGGGGAAATGGCAGTTTTGTTTTGTGACTAAGAAGGCGTGAAGGGCTTTCCTTTGTGTCGACTAAACTTTTGTCATCTGCTGGCCACTGGCCGGTACGTCGAAAAGTTAATTTTCGCCTATACATATAGCATAAGAATATTTAGGTATTGAAAAAAAATGCAATTTATACGTCACACAATCACCTCTTGTTCTAGCTGAACCATCAATTAAAACGAAAATGCCTTTTTGCCTGCCAAGAAAAATAATTATGCTTCCTGAAAACTGCTAACCATTATTTTATGATTGCTACGCAAATTTTTATTTTGCGTCGCTATTATGCTACACACTTTTTTCTGGATATTTTGAGCCTTGAAGATGTAGCATCAGTACAGGGTGGCCCACAAAAAACTGACGACCCAAGTCCAATATTTCTCGTTAGCACCCCTCAATACCAGGATAAGACAGAAATCAAATCTAATGAAATAGAAGAGTTCTGTCTTCTTCTGATTCTGAGGGGTGCTAACTAGAAAAGTTGGACTTAAAAAATCTTGGGTTGTCAGTTATTTTGTGGACCACTCTGTATTTTCATGCAAACGGGAAAACAAAACAATGCTCTATAAAAAAAAAGTGGTGCTTAATTTTGATAACCATTTGTAAGGACCTTCAACAATAATTGGCATAAGCAGTAATATCACAAATGGGGAAATCACAACAATGCACTATAAACCCGGCCATATTCAGGGGGCTGTCCTAAGTATTTTATAATAGGCCTTTTGTTTTGTAATTTTTTTTTTTTTTTTTTACAAGTTATCAAAACATTGAACAGGCTAGTTCGAAGAGTTTGTTTCAATGCTTTAATTTCAAGTGCATAAGTGTTAAATTCATGTGCAAGTGTGTTAAATCCAAAGCCAAGAATGTTAATGTGAAACTCACTAACGTTAAATTGACATACAGAAGTGTTAAATTCAAATACAAAAGTGTCAAATTGACGTGCAAACGTGTTAAACCAAAGTTCGAAACCTGTATTTAGCTAAAATAAAAACATGTCCCCCTAAATGACAAATTGTTGATGCAAGAAACTTTTTCACCAAATCAAAACAAACAATAATTTTGGCGAGTAATTTCACTTTCTGGTTCTGAGTAACTCGTATCAATTAAAATTTTCATTCCTGGACATTAGCCTACAATGGTCACGAGACACCATTTTAACCCGTAGTTGCCTAGATATGAACGTACGCCTTCAACGTACAACAGCGAAAAACTAAGTCACAGCGCGAGCTTTGTGAGGGGGCCCAGGGGACCCCGAGCATAGCGAGCAGTCACAGCCCAGTGGTCAGCATCGTCGGCTCCAAACCAAAAGCATGCCGGTTCAAATTCGAGAACCGACCCGAGTCCCATATGGACTCTAAAAAAGGGTCTGATACATTTTTTCAGGCGGTTATGGGTTAAAATAACTGAACACAGCATTTCTGGTTTTAAGTATTGATAATTATTAGGGTGAAACATTGGTGAGGAGACAAAACTTAAATTTCGAAAATCGGTGTTGAAACTTTCCATTCCCATTGGCGACATTTGATGAGCCCAATCGACTTCAAAAATCAGGAATCTAACATTTTAACATAACCAAGCTATGGTACATTACTGCTAATAACAGTGTGTTGTTCATGCTGTGTTTGGGGCCATAAGCCTTGTAGATTGCGCTTACCCACCCAACGGAACACCCAAATATCCGCAAATAGCTCCCAAAAATCTGAGGGAGGAATTTTTGTCTTCGAATTGTAGCATTTCCATGCATAAGTTCCCTTGAAGCAAAATTTCAACTAAATCAGAATAAAATTGTAAACATTATCTTGTTCCAAACAGACATACAAAATCCAAATGTAACTTGCACATATATATGTTATGTCAAAAATTTATAGGGTTACGTATAACAGCTGTTATAAAGCTAACAGCTTTTCTTCTTACGTAGGTTTCGTCCTCTTTTTTTCCGCTTCGTCAGTTTTGGGAGCGTTTACAAATTATGTAACACTTTTTTTTCTGGCAATTTTACCCCCAGTCCCATTTGTAACGTCAGTGCACCTGGCATGACCCTTACACTCCCCCCCCCCCCCCTGAACATACGTAAGACAATTTAGCCCCCCCCCCAACCAGTTATATACTTTCTGGGGAAGATGAACTTGTTTTTATAACCTATACATAGTACCATGCGGAGTAATACAGAGCGATTTCAATAATTTTTTTTAGCCGTAAACAGGTTTGAAAAAAGAAAATAGAAGAAATTTTGGAAAATTAATCGTGGAAAACATTAGTGTCGTACTCCACCCTCCCCCATAACAGATTATAACATTTGTTCAACCACCTCCACACTAACCCCCAGGCGTTAACGCTCCCTTTATATTGTGGAAAGTATAACAATGACCGAGAGCAGAAATAGGGGCAAAACCAACCCAAAACCTTTAATTAGGTACAATGCTGTTATGATGTGTCATTTAACTTTATTTGGACTGTCTCTCCCGGTCAAGGTACCGATGAGGCATTACTATCTTACAAGACATTAGCATGTAGGTTATCTTCAGTTTTTTGTTCGTGCAAATTTAAATTTTCAAAAAATTGTCATCGTCGCAACCATTTCAAATCCAAGTAATGTCCCGTTGGGCACTTTGTATTACAAAATAAACTTGAAAAGGTATAAGCTTCTAATTGTCTCCACTCCAGTCGGATTGTATTTCATTTTTAATGAAATTACAACATAATTGTTAAATAGGCCTACACGGTAAAATTTAATAAACTCCATTATTAAACCAGCTATACATAAAAATCCGTCGTAAATATAGTACCACACGGTAGAAAACACGGATACTGTGACGTAAAAAAACCCTTTCCTGAAAATTCCCGCGTAATCGAGCACAAGCTACGTCCTTGAATGAACGACCAAACACGTCGCAATTATTGTTCCCTCCAAAAAGCAAAGGGGTTAAGATCTATTGTTACGAACAGCTTGCTCACGATCGGGCATCTGTTAATGTCAACAAACACGATGCGGGGTCCAAACGGCGCCAAAATACTATTTTGACACCGTTTATTCACCGCAAAATGACACAAATTAACACAATTTGAGAAATCGCAACAATTTGACAGGGGCAGCCATCTTTGTTTTGACCGGGTTCCAGTGCTAAATTACGGCGGGAACGCAGGGTAAAGATCTCATAAAGTTGCATCAATTCATTCAAAAAAAGGATACTCTTTCGATTGAAAACATTCACCCGTGTGTTTTATGACGAACACGGATAAAGCCGGATTAATCAGCTTCAGAGGTTTCACTAGATTGTGAATTTTTTTACCTAAAAGCGGCATTTCTTCCACATTCTATACTTACGAAACGCTGTAGCGAAGCAGACTGTGGTTCAAAAATGGCGGGAGATAGTGGCTTCCTTTAACATTATTGGTTAAATCAAACAAAAATACATTGTTAAGTTGCGAATTCTTGTTTTGCCCTGTGAATTTTTTTAGTAAATATTATTACTTTTTTAGTTGAAGTGTGGAAGAAATTGTTCTCTTTTACTAGAGTTCCGACTGTTATTAAAGCTACACATTCACATCGGAGCAACAACATGGCTGCGCCCGTGTGGTTGGATTTTTGGATTTCGCTGTACTAAAAAAGGTGAGAAATAGGCACAGCTATTGGTACACGGTTACACAGTAACTGCGACACGATTTTTGAATATACCGAAAACTGCGCAACCTTTTTTTTTTTATTTACGCTTAAAACTTGCTTGTTTTTATTTGTTTCGAAAACTTGTTTCGGGTTTACCGCTGGTGTTGCAGTAAGTTTTCCATATTCAGTTGCAAAGTGAGTTATTTATCTAAGGCAAAATGTTAACGTACATATTGAAAAAACTCTTGGTAAGATTTTATACCGAATTCTAAAATATGCAATATGATAAATTCGTGAATGTAGAAAAGTAAAATTTTGTATACATGTAGTGGTAAATCAAGATGGCGTCGACCAGTTTGTTGTGATGTTTTCTGTTGAGTTTGTTTACGGTGAGGATCAGTAATTGTACTTGCTTGAAATTTTGTTAGATTGTAAATTGTGTACACTTTTACTTTGAGGTTAAATGGCTAGGATACGTAAGCTGTAAATTTCTGTAATTTTCTTCTTTTTCTGTACGGTAACATAAGTTATTTTACAGTAGGCTAACGTGGTTTTGTTTTCGTCCTAAGCATGAATTATTTTAGTGCACGTCTATTAATTCTCTTCACACTGTAGGCTACTAAATAACACAATACTAATAAAGCCTTTGTAAGAATTTTATATTGTAATAAATTTGTTATTGTTTTTGTATTAGTATTTTTTTTTTCATAGGCTACTTTTAAAAAAAATTGTTTTTACTTTTATTGTCGATTTCGTTTTGGACTCAAAATTCCCCATCCTTATTTAGTTGGTCCTGCCCTGAAGTATGCTAGATTTCATTGAACCAGAAAATGTCAGCCGTAGAAGCATAAAGCGAGTGGCCTATTTGGTATGTGTGCATGCAAAATATTACATATGTTTCGTGTATTTGTTTCATTATTTGTGTTTTAGAACTATATTGAATTGCTACCCTATCAAAGTGTGGTACGGTGACATGGATTAAATGTTTTAATTTCATTGTTCACATGAGGTTTCTATCTCAGTACCGGTACATTGGAATTTTTGTTTATAAATGTTAATTTATGCTATGGAAAAACTTAGTAGAAACTTAGCTTATAACAGTTAAAGGTGCCTGTTCACCATTTTGGTAGCTTTGCCCGTATTCTAAACACAGCATCCACGTTCCAGATTATCCCTTATCCAATATGCTGATGTGGGTCACGTGATCTGGTTTTGGTTATGAAAATCGCGGCGCTGTTGCGAACAGTGTTCCATTTTTAATTTACCGCTGTTTTCTTTTAAAATGTTGCTTGAAGATTCTACGGTGCTGCATTGAGGAGTTGAAAAGGTGAAAAGGCGCCTTTAACTGTCAGGGCCACAGTGTCAGGAGATTTGATGGAATGTTTTTGTTTAATTAGGCCTCTTCAGCAAATAACTGAAACTACAGTACCAAGATGACACAGAAATAGAGCTAAAATTTTGAGTAGGCTACAAAGCAAAACACTAGTTTGATGGAGTTTTGTTTGTCTTCATCAGGCTCATTAAAGATGTGTTAGCTTTGTTTTTTTCGACCTACACCATTCGACCTAAACCATTGTGCGAGCGATGCGGGTCGGAAAAAAAAAACCAATACATCTTTAACGAGCCACTAGTTGTCGAAAATTTGCAAAGCTAGAACTGTAGGTTTTGCTTCGTACTTTGAATTTTACCATGATTTCCATGTCGTCTCTCAAAATATTGGTCAACATCCAAAGTTTAAAAATTCCTTCTGTCTTTTGATTCGAAACTACCACGGCCTTAAAAATGGATTACCCGTTCATCTAGAAGATAAGCAAAGGGAGTTTTATGTGTGACATTGCTCCCGGTGAGAGATCGTGTGTTTCTTTAAAAAAAAAAATTGTAATGTTAATATTTACCAAAACTCGGCAGGTGGTATTTAGTGCAGCTCTGTAGAACAGGAAAATTAACAAGCAAAAAAACAGGCTGGCTTCAACAAGCTTTCTTCCACAGTGCGTTCTCTATTGGTGAGCCCAAACAAGGGCGAAACATTCTGTCTAGAGGTCTTTGTGGGTGAGAGCAGCTTGATTTTGAATGGGAGAATGTCTTTAAGTAAGCCAAAAGTGAAAATCTTGCCCTGGAAATAGAACATCAATGTAGGTTTCGTTCAAGTGACATGACTCTAGGATTCTTTCAAATTCCACTGATGAACGTATTCTACGGATATACTGTGACAATGCGTGTTCAGGACCAACATGAGTACAAATCATTAGGGCTATTGAGACCTTAACGACATATCATAAAGGCGTGTGCAAATCTCCTAGAACATACCCCTCAAGCTTATGAACCCACTGAACATAATGCGACACACTCAACAAAAAGGCGTTCAGCTAAATCCTGACTCACTCCCACGTTAGGCGCTAAATATGTGACAATGCTTCTTCTGTCCATCTCATGGTTGTCACAAATAACTCATTCCAATACCGATTGAAGGCCAAACATCGGTTTATTAGGCTACCAGTATGACCACCCTGTGGTGCATGCTTTCTGTTCCTATCTGCCTACCGACTGCCACGAGTCAATCGTTGGCTTCACTACCAGTTTTAGTCGATCACATCTTACTTTTTCCGTTGATTGGCTGCTATTCATAGCTTCTGCTTGCTTAAGGAGTTTTCTACAGTAATGTGCTCTATTGACGATTTAAAAAAAAATTCTGCAATGCCGAACGACAGCATGGCGAAAATTAACAAACAGTCCTTTCCACCCAATTAACCACACAACATTGCAACAAATAATATTTTACGTTAACTTTTTTTTATTTTATTTAGTTGCTACTAGCCATCGTCACCTTGGCTTGGACTTTTGCCATCCTCGGTGGGCTATCTGTATGTCGCCGTCACTTGGAGAAACAAACGATTAATCCTTCTCGCATTTGAAGGAAAAAGAAAAAAAACATGGGTCGCACAAGCATGGCGTCAACTCGGCCCACAACAAACAGCAGCAGTGCTACGAGTACTAATACTCCCACCAGTGGGACAATAAGTACGCCTTCTAGCATTAATCCACAGCAAGTAGCTGCAGATACAAGCGCTGTACAAGAGAAATTAAAGGAACTGCATCATTTGATTCATCAGTGCCAAGAAGAGAAGAATCGTAGTGAACACAATCTCACTAACATTGCCAAAACTCATGAAAGGATGCAACATGAGCAAAAATTATCTCCATATTATAAGGTTAGTGGGATTTATGTAAGTAATCGCTTACTTCTCGAGTGTCATTAGTTAATACTGTATTCTGTGCCGAAAGAGTGAGATCGTTTACCAATAATTTACTTGCAATTCGAGTTTCTTTATGCTGTAAAAGTGCAGTACTTGTCAATTTATTGCATTGTTGTCTCTACGATGCTGCTCGGTGCTTGAGACTTGAATAGCTGCCTCAGGGACCCTACCGCGCATGCGCAGTCCTCCCTATAAAGGATGATGGCGCGGGCGGCACGTTATCTCTTTGTCTCAAGCTGTCGACGACAGCTCTTCTGCTGCGCTTACCTGAAGTTCCCGTACTTAACGTTCTCCTGTAGCCGTGCTCCACCTGCTTCTGCCGTGGACGACGGCTGTGCTACCGCCTCACACAGGGAACTCGCGTCGTCAACGGCACTCTCTGCCGTCCCTGGCTCGCCGACTGCCTGCATCTTCCAGCGCCGAGGTCTCTATTACGTCCCACTTGCCTCATCGCCACCCTGTCATCAGCCTCGACACCTGCGTTCCCATGCCGTACCGACGGCCAGCCCCGGACGACTACACCACCACCGACGACGTCTCCCTGCCGGCCAACGTTTTCTGCTGCCACTTGACCTCTCACCGAGTTCTTGTCCCTCAACACCGACGTGGCCTGCTTCTCTTCATCGCCATTCTGTCCGACCCCAACGCCTCCACCCGGCCCGGAGTCCGTGATCTTCTCAGCCACCTACCCCGCGGCACGTCCAGCCCTCTCCCAGACGGCCGTGCCACCGCCGTTGCCGTGCCCTCCCGCCTGCTCTACTCAGCCCGTTCATCAACTCTGAAGCTTCACATCTATCAGCTCTCCATCTTGTCTCCGGCACCATTTCAACGCCTCCACCGATGTGTTCCCCGTCGTCCGCCGCGCTGTGACGCACAAGTTGGCCGCCTCAACCAACGTTCGCGGAAACCGCATCGACGTTCACATGTCTCTGCTCCATGTGTCGCGATCATGACGGCGGCCCCTCGACCGACGCAGCGGCTCTTCCCATTCGACAGACGTCTCTTCGACCATCGCCCCACAGCAACTGGATCGCCCGCCCACGGCCCGGCGCCCTTGCCGGTCCAACCAACGTTGTCATCGCCGCCTACGCTAGCCACCGTCTTCCGCCGCAATTGGGGGTTCACCGTCGGAACGACCGCGACGACACCTCCACACCACCACCAGTCTTCCGTCGCCGCACCACAAGGGTTCGACTTCACTGCCCTTCATGCCAAAAACATCCGAGTCCAACCGACACCAACCGACGTCCGGCCTCTCGACCTTCTCAGTTCCACCACATCCCGGCCACCCAGGTCCGTCACCAGACTCCTGCACACCGCCTCTCCTCAACGTCCCGGGCGACGTCCGGGCCCGGCCGCCGTGTTCCGATCGTCCATGTTGCTCTCATCTCCACTACGGGGGAACCATCACCCGATGACCCACCATCCTGTGACCTACTTCCATCAGTGCATCAGCGTATTTCTCGCCAACAGGGTCTTCAGCTCGTCGAACATGTTGCCCCATACCTCCATTCTCCGCCTCAATAATCAACTGGCCGATGTTTTGTGTGCTCACACAACCTCTTTTATCGGTCCCCGTCCACACCCCGCGATTGTTGCCCACCTTACGACCGAGCGTTCTGCAAACCACACCGGCCAGTCGTGCCTTGCTTCCATCACACGCCTTCGATCGTCGGCCCCACGTTAATCTCACCGCCTGTGGACACTCGGAGCTGCTTCTTCTTCATCTTCCTCGTAAAAAAAAAAGATTAAGAGAGAAATCGATTTAAACCCACTCCAACTTTCGGTCAACTCCATCCGTCATGACGTCACTTCATGGAAGTCCCGCAGTCTTTCCAAAGCGAGGCTCCCGTCTGTTCCCGCCTTTTCGACACATCTTTGTTTGTCGTCGCGTCTGCCTTATTAGCACCCTGTAGGACCAATGGTGAAAATTATCAAACCTGTTGCCCCAGCCCTTGCGGACCCTTATGTGAACAGACTTCCAGCAATCCAAGACCCAGGTTCGTGGAAGTGCCCAGGACTTAACAACCCCAACCGGAAAGACCCCCACTCCACGGTCTGCCATCAGCACCGCTTGTGCAACTACTTTGACAATCCTTGCCCAACATGTGTAAAAATCCCGTTTGCACAGCGGAAAGTTATCTACGCGCCGCAGAAAACAGATGCTGAACCGATTGACCCTTGAACAACCCAAGGAAACTCTACACACCCTCAAGATAGCAAGTGCCACAATCACTTCCATGGACCCACCAAACATCCCAGGCAACCACGGTATGTCATCCCACACTGCAACGCCCATGTCCCAACAGTCTTGGGCAAACTCCCCCTTGTCAACTGACTCCCCCTCAATCCCTTCCTCGGAACCAGACCATTCGCACATCAATGTGAATCCAATTGAAGCATTGAATGAACACGAAGACCCCCTGGAATTTAACATTGTGATGGACAACCCATCATCCCCCTTTCTCGACGAAGTTCAACCTCTTCATGAGGAACAAGAAACAAATCTGGTGCCCACAACACCTCACTCCCCCTGCAAAGACAACGTGTACATTCCATCCCCAATATTCATATCTCCTTCACACAGCATTTCACCATCCCACTCCGAGGAAACTAACCCCGAACTGCCTCCTTCGGACAAAACTACAAACGAAGCCCCGCAGTCTCTCTTTAGCTCCGAATCGGAAGAACCAATGAGGATAAACCAAAAGGAGATCTTTAGGACCATTAAGCACAAGCTCAAATTAAAACCAAAAGCCAAAGTTCAACTTGACATTAACTGTCTACGCTTGAAACCCATTCTACGCTCGTGGCAAAAACGAATATCTTGCCAGCAAACGTAAATTGCAGACCTTAAAAGTGAAATTGACAAACTTCGATCAGCAAACACATCCCAACTCCTTCAAATTACGTCCCACACCTTATAACAGTCTTTGAAGAGGAAAGGGAATTCCTCCCTCCCACCACCACACAAAGGCCTTACCGAAGCATTAGTCTGTTGCCCTTGGATACTCCCTCGCATCACTTGGGAAAACAACTGGAAACCATTTTACGAGACGCCAGGACCTTTTCAACACCCTGACATTGCCTCCCCAATTCACCCCCGTGTAAAACTACACCAACTACCCTCCAGACCTGTCACTCGCATCGAACCGGATATCAGTGAAACACCAACCATTACTCCGTTCACCGAAAACGAAGTTCATCAACTTGCAATCCGTGACGCCTGGAAATCAATTGCGTCTACAGCACAAACCCACAATCTAAGCTCATTGTCAATATGGCAATACGACAATGATGCCTCTTTCGTTCCTTTACACCCAAACCTTCCCCCCCCCCCTTTCATCCCTTCCGACTTCTGAAATTCCCTGCTCCCCTTGTCGGAAAAAAGCCAGGGGTTTTCACTTTGGTCTCCGGAACCCCTCCTCTTTCTAAGAGAACTCCCAAGGTCTTACCAGTCTTTCAAAAAAAAAAAAAAACTCTTCAACCTTTCCTTCTTTTGGCCTTTCCCTCTCATTTTGCAGGCCCTTAATCCCCCCCCCCCAACAGGGGGGCAGGGGAGTGGGAATCTCTTCTCCACTGGTAGACCCACCTGACCCCTAAACTTTAAAAAAAAAAAAAAAAGTATGAAACCTATTATTACGAAAATCTATCCACTCTCTTCCGAACCTTCCAACCCCCACCTCCCCATCCCAGAAGTGGATTCCCCTGCTTCCGCCCGCATACGACTAGACCAACGAGATCAACCAAGAACAGGTAACATAGACATAGGTATATAAAAAAAATGTGTGTATGTATATTCCCTCAATGAACCCCCCAAGCTCACACCACCTGAAAGCTGAAAGTCAGGGTATCTTCCTGTGGGGGTAACAGCAGCGCCTCAAACCCCAGGGACTCAGTCAAAAGGCGCCCGCCACCATATTTGACGAGGTCGGCCTGTCAATGCAAAAAATTGACAGGTACTGCACTTTTACAGCATAAAGAAAGAACATTTTGCTGGCCCCCAGTCAGGCCGGCTAAAAATGGTTTCTTTTGCTGTAAAAATTGCATTACCTTAGGCCCACCCTGCCTCCCCTCGCGTGTCACCTTTTGACTATATGAGAGACAAAGAGATGACGTGCCGCCCGCGCCATCATCCTTTATAGGGAGGACCGTACATGCGCGGTAGGGTCCCTGAGGCAGCTATTCAAGTCTCAAGCACCGAACAGCATCGTAGAGACAACAATGCAATAAATTGACAGGTAATGCACTTTTTACAGCAAAAGAAACCATTTTTAGCCGGCCTGGCTAGGGGCGGGTAAAATGTTCTTTCTGAAATGAAGTGCTGTAAAAATGAAAAGGCTTTGTCTGGATGAAAAAATTATAAAATGTGATGGTATAATAACAGACCCAGTACCTCAATTTTTCAAGTTATCGACGCGATCATGGGGTGGAAAATAAAAATGGGTGACCTGCACACACCCGAGAACCCAAAAATTATTTTTCCATGCCCAACTAAAGTTTTTTTTTGTTCTAAATTCTAGACCAAGCTAAAAGGATTGTACAATACTGCTATGCAGGATGCTGAAAGTGAAGCAGAATTGTTAAGAAAAGCTCTTGCCAAAATAGCTGACATTCGAGCTGTTCGACATGAACGCAGGATACAGGCCAAAAATTCAGGTAGGCTATGCCATACAACTTCAAATAGAATAAGTTAATTGTAGAAATTTGTGTATGCAACAAAAATACTTGCGTGCTGTGTATGGAAGTGGTCCAAAAACATAGGATCGTCGTTGGTTCCGTGGTTGCCCAGCTCTCCAATGTGCAACGACTGTTTCCACAGCTTCCTCCTACTCCTTAAGCTAGGGCCTTAGCGGGCCTCTTTACCTTGATGCTATGGCTCCATGCTATGTACTTTGATATATGGTCCAGTCCCTGGAGATCAGTGATCTGGATGGCTCTGGCCTTGCCTGCCCCTAGGGGTAGCTGCTAGCAGAGATGGCTCATGGGATACCAGGATATAGTACAGGAAGTACCTTGCACCACCAGTGGCAGGTACTGGCTGCAGCTTTAGGTACTTAAGGCCTTGCAGACCTTGCAGCCTCACTCTGGGAGCTAGTCCCTAACCAGCTAAGAACTCTTCCTGAAGTGTGCCACTCTGCTAGTAGCCCTGATCAGAGCATCCTTGAACCATTGGACAACATCTCCTGAGGACAGACCGCGTGGCCCTGGAATAAACCCTGAATTTACCATCCTTCTGGCGTTCTTCCTTGTACCGGGCACAGCGGGGTTGCAAATGGTAAGCATGAGCTCTGGGTAGGTGGAGGTGGCAGCACGGCCCACATTTTCAATTTATTTTATTCCTCCATGACGCCTGTGACTATACAAAAAGGGGAAAAAGAGTCTACATTTCTTTTCTGCTTTTCTGCTCATTCCGCGTCGTCTCCCCCCCCCCCCCCCCCGTCTCTCCCCCATTGAGTTGCCGTTCGGTCGGTAGATGGCATTGTATGTTCGCGCTGCTGGACGTTGCGTTCTGGGCGCAGCTACTATGTCAGCGGGCCTTGGCTGCTACTCTTATAATTTGCCGTTCCGCCGGTAGATGGCATCATATGTCCTGCTGGCTGCGCTGCAGATGCAGATGACTGCTTCGTATGTCCTGCTTGCTGCTGCTGCTGGCTGCCTTGCGGATTTTGTGTAATTATATATATAGATAGTAACGTAGATGTCTATTTTTCTCGTTAGCTGGGTACTTGTAGTGACTAAGGTTTTCCTCCCGTACCCCGCGCCCAACCCAACCACAAGACCCAGTGAGGAGCCAGTTAGTTTAAAACAAAATCTAGCTTGATGTCCATTATACAAATCGGGATAAATACCCGCATGTCCAAATGGTAGTTTGATCGCTGAGCTTTGGATTATAGAAACAATGTAATCGTGCGGGCAAGTGTGTAGCACGTCGATCTTCTAGGCTGTAAGTCGGTTGGATTCCTTGTTTAGGGTGTTTACGTTTAATCCAAAGGCCAATGGAACTGCATTGGCATGTATATTTAATTAATTACAGGGTTTGTACACTAGCTGGAAAACTCTGGAATTTAGTCTGGCTTTTTTCCAGGCCTTGAAAAATATGGAATTATGACATGATCATCACCATGCTGGAACAGCTTGGAATTTACTCTCGTTGTAATATTAAAGGAATAAAATTGGAGACTATTGTGATAAAAATGTGTGTTGTTGTACATTGCCTTGGAAAACCTTCATTCCTTAAATTGTGAATGCATTCGTTTTTATTGTGCCAAATGAAACAAAAATACAAAGGTTGTATTAGGTCCATGCAAAAATGTTTACTAGCATCCAACTATTTATTTGCCAGCATCCACTTGCATTCTTGTTGCCGGTCAGAAAATATCCACTACCTGTAAATTTACTTGCATTCAGGTCCAGATACTGTGTTACCCTAGAGGAATCAAAACTCTCTGGATACGCCCATCTCAGACACCCACCTGCACAGGCACGGGTCCACCCTCCATCAATGGTGTTGCGGCAAAAGCTGACCACTCCGGCCATGAAACGTTGCCGGTGTTACCCCACATGTTTCGCTACATCTTTCGCTGCGCCAAGGTTCACATTCCACAGCAGACGCCATGCTTTACGCACTTCTCAAAATAGCGAAAACCAATCCACAATTTCCACAAATTTTCGATAGCTTTTAAAAAATGTTGTTAAAATTTTTCCTGCTGTCTTCTTCAGTGAGTAAAGAAATAAAAAAAAAATACTAGTTATCACACTGTACTGTCCGATACTGATTTGAACGAAGCGCGTGCATGCGTAGCCTCCAAGAAATAGAAGGCCCGCATCTAAGCGTCTTTCTTGCTACTCCACTGAGCTCGCAGCCGCTCTGCCAGATCTCTTCTCATCAAATGCTGGGTTGCTGGTGTCGATGGTGGTTGGAGGTTTATTAGCTCTCTCCCGTCCATTTCATGCCTAACTATGGCTAGTGACTTGAGGCATCGTAAATGTTTATCACTAACATAGTTTGTCTTAATCAGCGTAGTAGTCTTCTCCCAATCTATGCTGTGTCTATTGGCCATTTAGTGGGCTGCCACTCTGTTTTCCTCTTCCTCTTTCTTGGTGTCTGCCATATGTTGTCTCACTTGATCTCTTACACCTTTCCTCGTTTCACCTACATGCAGCGTCACAGCCACCACAAGGAACACTATATACTCCTTCTCTTCCATTCACTCTGCCATTTCTTCGTTCGTGCGGTCAACATATCCAAGTTTCGTTTGTGTGACGTCAAACTTCATCACCCGTTGGCGCATGCGCCCAACAAGTTCAGGCAAGATCGCGCTCGGCTCTCACATTCCTCACCACTACTGCTAGTGAAGAACAGCAGAACAGATTCTTTTCAAATGAAGCGCGCCCCCCCTAATCTGCTTTTCCCTCCCCACGAGCAACAATTAGACACTGTCCAGTCGCTTATCTGCCCAGCATTTCGCGTTGAGTGACCTCCTAGCTGAACGAACTTTCACAAATATTTTTAGCCGTAACATTTATGTAGCTACTTTCTTGAATACTTTAATTTAATAAATCGCGCAGAGATTGAGTTTAGGTTCACGCTACTATGGTCTGAGTGGTACGGTCTCGCAGCCGCCATGTTAGAAGCACAAGAAGCCGGCGCGCACTCACTAATGTGCTACGATGACATCATTCCTCCAAGGTCAAAGGTGACGAAGTGTGACGTCAGTACCAGGCGAGGAAATCGCGTTCGCTGTCTCGCGCCATGGAAGCATCAAACTTAGATTCTAAATTAACTATTGCTTAATTAATACGAATGTTGGAAACTTCGTTCAACTTGCATCTTGTTCTTTTCGTACTTAACTAACAATAGTGAAATGTAAGATGGAAGGGTTTAGTTTTCCTTTAAGCCTTTAGGCCCTTTCTCAGGCACCGCCACATCAGCACATGTCGACGCAAGAAATCATCTTTTTTTTTTTTTTTTACTAAAAGGGCATGGGCAATGCCCCCTCCCTCCCGCTACCCCCCTCACCCCATGAATGCCACTGACTGTGCTCATAAACAAAAAATAATAATTAAAATTAAAGACTATGCCATTGTACAGAACATTAAGAAAGAAATGGTAATTTGAACCTTTAGTATGCGTTAAGCAAATTTTCCAGCCAAAGGTTAATTTGTTTGCGAGGTTTTTGATTATTTTTGTTTGAATATTTTCACTATTATAAGATCCGGAAAAGGAAAAGTTAATAACTTGTTGTGGGGTTCAACATTTGTCCAACAATGCCATCTAGTGGTGATAAAATATATTTTTTTATGTGTAAAATGCTGTACGCACTTTAAAATGGCATGTCATTGTGCGTACTAAAATTGTCCTTTACCATGTGTTTCATCACCCCAACGAATGATCTTCACGAACAAAGAGATAACGTTAGCTTAATTTTGTCTTCTAGATCGCCCCAAAGAGACTATCCGACGTGGTGCCTTGATGAAAATGTTACAGCAAAATGCCCTGACTCTGCCGCTGTGGCTTGGCAAACTGCTGGACGAAAAACCTCCGCCGCTGTGTGGTGCCGTTCCCGCTGACAACTCGTACATTGCCAAGGTTAGTTTTGTACGTAATGTTGTTTTGATTAAATAAAAACTTCAGGCTTCAGAGTCTGCTCCTTGTATAGCCAGGATTTAAATTGCTAAGTGAATAAAAACACAAAAAATATGCGCAGGAAATTTGTTAATTGACCACCTTTTCTTTCTTTTTCTGGGAGGTGGAAGGGGTGAGTGGTTGGCCGTAACTGTCATAAGGCCACTTAAAAAAAGAAAGTTTCTTCGCTGGCTTTTTTCTCAAGAAATCCGTGCGGGCAGGTGGGGGAATTTTATTTTTTTACTTTTTGATCCCATTTTCTCATTCATTTGGGGGATTTATTTTTTATTTTTATTAATTCTGCTTACAATTATTTAACGACAATAATGGTAATTTTATATTTCCATTTCCCACCAATGGCCATTTTTGACCTGTAATTGCTTTTATGCCGTTTCTTTTTATTTTCCATTAAAAAATCGGTGCAGGCTGGGCTTGAGAACCATCTTTTCTTTTTTTTTCCTTTCTTTTTTTAATGGCCTAATGTGGTAGTTAATATTTTTCTAGGATGACATTCCAAGTATCATTGGTACAACTCGATATGTACGGCACAGCATACAGCAGGGTTTCTGAATCGGTTTTAACATGCCCCCAAATTTTTTTAATTTGCTCCAACGACTCGGGTGTAACCCACCTGGACGACAATATATATGTTTGCGTTATTCAAAAGTGTTGTCACATCAAAGTCCCTACTCAATGAAAATTGTACTCAACTTTCTTCTATCCAAGACTAACTTGTCCAATAATGCTCAACATTATAAAGCAGTAGGCTTTCTGTTGAATTTTCATTCAAATTCAGGACAATATTACCCACTTTTTCTCAGAGCTGTGGTCTTGTTTGGTTGAGCACAACTACCCAAAATGTAGTTCAGTATGTACTAGCTGTAATGTTAATTCATTATTAGCAGGCCCATGGGTGACAATTCTTTAACATTTTTTGTGCTGCTCTTATCGACCATGTGGTGATGAATCACAGTGTGAGAAACTTGTGCCTAGAAGACAAAGTCCAGAGGTCAAACTTGACCTAATGCACCGGCTTAGACCTAAAAGTAGCCAAAGAATCGGTGGGTGAGGGAGTGAGTGCACTTTTTACAGAATAATTTGTGTAGTGTAGTTTTATAAAAGCTAACCAAAACTGTCAGTTTGAGAATTTAGAAGAAGTTAACCATGGAAATTAAAATCGATTGCTAATAAGTCTTGATCTGTTGCTTTGCAGGTTGGTGCAATGGTTGCTGCACTCGTAAAAAGCCCCGATGGGGATGAAAATTGGATTCTTGCCGAAGTGGTGCAATACAACCTTGGTACCAACAAGTAAGACCGACATCTTTCAGTTTTATGTATGTACAGTACACTTGAAGGACAATGTTTTGGCAAGTATACCTCATATGTTTGTTGTATTTTACATTCGTAAGTGCACTTTTTTACATTCGTAAGTACATTTTTCTACGCATGCAAACGTTCCGTAGTTTTATCATAGTATATATTTAATTCAACTATCCACATTCATCACCTGTAGTACGATGTCCTGACATAATTGGTTAAATGCTAAATAGAAATTGTAAGTGATCGGAATAATGACCATACTAAGATAGTGCACTTTCAAGTCGCTGACAAGAGAGTTAAACTACTTTTAAAAAAAATATTATAATCGAGAAGTTCCTACGAAAAAAGTGAGAAAAATTTTTTAAAACTTAACAAAATAGCGGCTTTCTCCATGTTTTTTCAGTGGCTAAGGCTATGTGTCAAAAGATTGTTAGCAAAAAACAAAAAATATTGTTGTGGACTTATACAATTAATTTCTTTCATTAGTGAGCCCGTGCCAGATTTTCAGCATTTTTCTTTAAAAAATTGAATAACAGGCCACGCAACTTTTTCAGCTTTTTTCCAAAGGAAAAAAATTTCCTCTTGTTCAGTTGAGGTTGCGCTCATGCCAGTTTTCCCATTTTAAACATTTTGTTCAATTTCCGTTCCATCTAAATACAGATTTTACCTTTCACGACTAGTATTTTATGTTTTCCTCCTAATGTCAAAGGTTTACTCTTTTGGGAAAATATGTCCGGCACTGCTGCTCATGTGTCTGGATAATTGGCCACGTGCCATTGATATTGGTTCTTCAGTGGACATCATCTTTATAGATTTTGCAAAAGCCTTTGATTCCGTGGTTCATAATAAATTAATTGTACATCAAACTGAAGCATTACAGCTTCTGTATTCTCGATTGGATATAGTCCTTCCTTTCAATTCGCAGCCATACTGTCTGCGTGGGAAACTTACATTCTGATCCAATCTCAGTAACCGAGTGGTGTCCCACAAGGGTCGGTTCCATGGACTTTGTTGTTTTCGTTCTACATCAATGACTTAAATTGCAACACCCAAGGTGTTACAATCCCAAAATTTGCGGATGTTGTAAAAATCAATAAAACACTTCATGATAATACTGAACATCAAGCTTTACATAATGCCATTAAAGAAGTGGAGATTTGGTCGGATATTTCAGCAGATAAATGTAAATCATTAAAGCTTGGCAGCATAAATGCAAACTTTTAACTACTGTGTAGGACGTAACATTCTATAAAACGAAAATAATATTAAAGACCTTGGAGTCAAAAGCATCTGCCCATATAAACAGCATTGTTGCAGATGCTGCTTCCCCTCTCAAAATCCAGCATTACTATTTAAGGCTTTTAAGGTCTATGTGAGGCCGCTCCTGGAGTATGCATCCTTGGTTTGGTCTCCATATTAACTCAAGGATGTTGAACTGATAGAAGCTGTCCAGCAACGATTTACAAAACCTTTACCTGGATACTACAATAAAACATCAGGAACGTCCGATTGCCCTAAACCTACCAACACTACTATTTTCAACTGATTGCAGACGTGGCCCTCACTTATGGTCTCTTGCATGATCTTTTCGATGTAAATTACAGCCATTTTTTGGTATTTGTGGGGTGAAAGGACCAGAGGACACCCAGAAAAGTTAACCGTGATCCGCCCAAGGTTAGACTGTCGAAAACACTTTTCCGGTAATCGTACGGTCAGTGTGTGGAATAGTCTGCCTTCTGGAGTGGTTATGGCACCCTCACTAAATTGATCTGTGTTACTTCGTCAGAAAATCTCGTACTAATCTTAGCTTTGGCTGTGAGTTTGTGGCCTAGGGACCTTTGCAGTCAAGTTGCAGTAGCAACAATTGCATTACTGTAACTATTATTATTATCGCCAGACCATGTCATCCCACCTTGCATCTCTGTACATTCTATCAACTTATTTAAGGTGTTTTTAAACCACCACCTTCGTGGATGATTGCTTGTTGGGGAGATGGGGGTGTTGTTAAGCTGTGGCTCGGCCGTCTTGGATTTATCTTAACTGGTGGCTGTTCTATTTTGTATAACGTAGGGCCAAGAGTGAGTTGAAAAAGGGTGTGTAAAGTATAAATAAAAGTGTGACTGAAGTTAGCAATTGAATGGTGTTATTTTTAGGTACGAAGTTGATGACATAGATGAAGAACAGAAGGAAAGGCATACTCTCAGCCGGCGACGGGTAGTACCGTTACCATTGATGAGGGCAAACCCTGAAACGGATCCAGATGCCTTATTTGCTAAAGGGACTTTAGGTATGCTACATGTTTTCTTAATAATAATACAGTAATAATAATAATAATTTTAAATTTATTGTGTTAAGACAGTACCACAAGAACTACAATATATGTAGTTGTGTATGTGGCACAAGCAAATCAAAAATACATGGTGTGAGTGCAAACTACAAAATTAAAGAAAAATACAACATAAAATTTTAATTAAACAAAATAACTTAGCTTGTTTTCGTGAATGGTTACAATGAGAATGCCATTAATTAAGGATAAGGGAGAAGAACGCATTTGTTATTGGTCATTTGTTATTTGTTAACATATATTGTTAACTAATATATACATACAAGTCAATAATAGTAGTAATAATAATAATAATGTGTATTGTCTTCAGCACGTTCGATCATGTGACTGTAACAGTAGATAGATGGGGAAATTCAACATTTTCATTACGGCCATAGATTAAAACTGCACTTTAGCCACATTTATACACAACCTAGCATGAAAAAGCTTGAAATCTGAAGACAGGAAAATCTTGAAGGTGGAAAATTTTGTTTCATCAATGGCCTTGAATGTTGTTAGTGTATGTACTAAGCGCAAAATGTGGTCATTCAGTGCAAGTAATTTTATACGTAGCTTGACAGATTACTGAAATAAGTAAAAAAGTTCGGTAATGAATATTGCTCGGAAAGATCATTTTAACAATTTGACTGTTGAGGGAAACAAAAAGCACAATTTCAAATACTAGAATACTAATTGCAAATTTTCGACAGACCGAACACTCATCTGTGTTCATCAGGCAGTATGATGTTTAAAACGTTCTCTACTACATCGTCTCCGTGGGAATCACATTTTGAAAATAGTGTTCGAGCCCGATGTGGCCTCCTGATGGAGTATTCTTGTTCTCCGATACTAGCCAAAATGGTACTACATCACCTTGACTCCTTCGTGCTGCTATCAATCCCCGAAGCAAGATTGTAGAAGCGCTTCGTGGATGAAATGCTTGTTGTGGTGAAGAGGAAGGAGCTGTAGAAGACTAAAAGAAAAAGGCAACACCTGGTATTAAGTTCTGGATTTCACAGTGGAAATGGAAGAAAAGAGCTCCCGCTCGTTCCTTGATGTGAAGATTACGAGAGAAGGTAGGGGTCGTCTCGTCTACCAGCCTTTGAGGAAGGACTTGGTGAACAATCGTGGATTCCATTCACGGAACTAAAAGCTGTAGCTCAAAATGAATTTCACAGAATTGTGCGACACTCATCCAACATCGAAATCATGCAACCACATCTGTACAACACCAAAGGAAAATTCATTTTACTCGGATATCCACCGGGGCTCCTGTCCAAGATGGTAAAGAAAACTGATTTCATCTTCATTACGAAAAGAAGAAAACATCAGATCCAAGAGATTGTGAAACTGAAAAGAAGAGAGTTGGGCTTACATATCTCAAAGGAACGATTGAAAAATAACGAAGATTCAGAAAGAAAGAAAGGATTCAACACCTACCTCAGGAATGAAACAGTCTAAAAGATGAGCTCCTGAAGAAAAGAAAAGAGGGCAAGTAGAGTTGATGATGCAGGCTAAAGAGTGATGTCTTGTCCGAGATACAAAATACAAGAGAGGGTGTTTTTCGAGTCCGATGTTATGGGTTCGAGGCTGTTTACATCGGAGAGACGAGAAAGGGAGTCTGAATGAGAGTTAAGCAGCATATGGTTGACACACGGAATAAAGCGAGTGAAAACAACATCGCTACCCATCCTATAGAGACAAAGCATAAAATCGGATGGGGAAGGACTGCAACCCTGCTTAAGTTGAGAGTCCCATTTGGTAAACATCTTCGAGGACTAGAGTCACTAGCATGTGAGAGGAAACGCAACATAATGGACATCCAAGGTCCCCAAACCCGGGAATTTGTTTTCTCCTGAGAGAAGATTTGACCGAACTGCTTTCCAGTTGTTGGACCAACATGACCGACAATACAGGAAAGCCAGGCTCGAGCGCTATTTTCAAAAAGTAATTCCCACGGAGTGGAGACGGATGTAGTAGAAAAAAGTTTTAGACATAGTGCCCGATTTCCCTTCCCGAAAATGCCAGGGGTGGCTGAAGTCAGGCTCGAGAACTCTGGCATAGGGATGCACCGAATATTCGGTATTCGGCCTATTCGGACAAATGTTCAAGTATTCGGTATTCGGCCGAATACTGATTTTGGCCGAATAGTCATATTCGGTTTTCGGTCGAATAGTGTTAAGATTTGTTGGTATTCGGCCGAATATTTTTTAGAATATAATTATGTAATTGTGTTAATGTAAAAATGTTAAGCTAAGCGTTTAGTTTTTGGTTCGTGAGGAATTGTCTTCTGACATTTCTAAAAGAAGGAAAAATGATCAAATATGTTTAAATTACAGGTATTCGGCCTATTCGGCGCAGAACCGAGTAACCAGAACCGAGTAATTCGGTATTCGGCCGAATATGTAAATTGTTTGGTGCTGAATGTTCGGTATTCGGTAGTTTAACTATTCGGTTGTATATTTGGTATTCGGTATTCGGCAAGTTGAGTATTCGGTTATACATTCGGTATTCGGTAAGGCTGTACCGAACATGGCCGAACAGAGGGTGTTCGGTTCGGTTCGGTGTTCGGTCTTTCAAACGCAAAATACCAAACCGAACATATTTTCGCTTCTAATCGACGGATTTTGATGTTTGAATACACCATTTTGAAGGTTTTTTCGCCAGCTTTCTATTGGTCCAAACCACAAGTTCCTAGCTCTAACGGTTCAGGAGTTATAAGGGAAAATGTAAAAGTAGTGGAGATTTTTTTTATGTTTAAACAGAGTTTCAACATCTATGGACTTACAAGTCCATGGGAAAATACCTACATTTTTTAAGAAACTTGTGCTTTTATGAATCTTTGTGAACTGAGCTCTTTTACATTTTAGTTTAAGATAGATTGGTTTGGTACATTTTTGTTCGGTTCGGAAGTGTTCGGTGTTCGGCTTATTTATGGTTTGTTCGGTTTGGTTCGGTTCGGCTGAAAAATTCTCGTTCGGTACAGCCTTAGTATTCGGCAAGTTAAGTATTCGGATGTATATTCGGTAAATTTTGTATTCGGTGCATCCCTACTCTGGCATAGTCATCAGGCCACCTTGCCCCATAACTTAATTAGATTATAGATTTGATGGACGGGATGGACTTCTTTTGCCGTATCCTGTAGTTCAATGCAGTTCTTGGGTTCTTTTTTCTTTTCCTTCTAGTTATGGCATTATACCCGCAGACAACTTGTTTTTACCGTGCATTGATTGACGAGCCTCCTAAAGGACCTCAAGACGAGTACCAAGTCCTCTTTGAAGATTCTTCTTACCCTGAAGGCTACTCTCCTCCCTTGAGTGTAGCGCAACGATATGTTATCACTTGTAAGGATAATAAGAAAAAGTAATCTCCCATCTTGCTTCCATTCTTCTTACTTTTGTGTAATATGATGTAATCAAGGAATAAAGTATGGTGTGCAATTTTTTTTATTATTTAATTATGGTTCAGCTGCTTTCTTTGTTAAATTATTACTAAAGTTGTTGAAGACCAGGGGGCCTAGTCTCGAGATGTGCTTTTCAAATCGCATGCGGTTTTACCAAAAAGAGCGCCAAAATCATGGCTCGCCCATTCTATCGCACGTGACTTTTGATAAAACTGCATGCGATTTGAAAACGATTAAGTCGAGACTAAGGCTCGAGTATTGGTTCAATTTGGCTCGCGGTATTGGTCAAATACCATTTTTTGTTAGTTTTACCATAAAATGTGATGTTCCACTACACCATTTTAGTAGTTTTTCTAAGCACTTTCGAATGGTTGTAATCTCGTGCCTGTAATTAATTGAATGGTTCTGAGGAGTGGTACTAAAAAAAATAGATGTGAGCGCGCGGTGTTATTTTTTACATTTTATTCACAATTTATCAGATGCGGGCGATGGCTTTTTTTTTTACCAAACAAAACAATCCAGTAGCGTTGTTATGGTGGCTTTCCCCAAGGCAAAAATTGCCATGACTTGCCAAGCTTCTCCTACGGTGCCTGCAGCTGCACCCTGTCTCTCTCTCGAGAGCCAATGAGTTATTTTTAACACAGAAATTTGCACTGAGCTAGGTCTCATGCTGGAGGCTGACCAGTTTGTTTGTGCAGCAACGCAAGATTCAAAATTCTCCAGGTCCTAAGCAGGACATGATCAAGGACGGAATTTTTCTGCGATAAAAATTTTCATTTTCCGCGACGCGATCCGCGATAGGGAAAAATGCAAAATTACACGATAAAATCTGCTAATTCCACGAGTGGGTGCAGCAGCAAAGCAGCTAGAAGCCGGCAGAGATGTCACAACACATGCGCGTGAAAACGAAACTGGAAGTGTAAGATGTGAAACCATTAGAACGCTCCTGTCAACGTTCCTTTCACACGTATCCAAACAGGTGTTTAAAAAAAAATTCGTAAATCCCAATTTTTTTTATTAATTACTGTGAAAAACCTCAAAATATACTTCAAATTAAGCGGAATTCCACAAAATGCGACATTTTCCACGGCAAACCTCAAATTCCACGATACAAAATGGAACCTACACTCTATAACCAACGTTTTACTCTTAGACAGAATGTGTTATTGAACGTTTTTGGAAAGATAATAATTTTCCACGATCGTGGAATCGTGTAAAACCTCCGTCCTTGGACATGATGGTGACCAAAGTCTGCTTCAACTGCCAAGGGCTGGAACAAAATTTTGCCAAGTCATGTTCGAATCCCAAGAAGGTGAAAACGAGGCTCTTGTCACACACCTTACCCATTACGTTTCAGAAGGTGGACTGCTAAGGTGAGCTGGATTGAGGATCCTCGGACTGCGCGACACTGATAAACTACTTTGACAGGATCTGGCCGGATGCTCTAGTACAGCCATATGAAGGCTCAATCACAACTTGCAGATGGAACGGTAATGATACCAAAGTTCATTGACTTATCGTTTGGCATACACAGGAAGCATCTCATCCTTCCATTCAAAGTCTACGAATCACCAGCATGCAGGTGCATTTAGGAAAAAACCTTTTTGAAAACGGACAATCTCGACAGTAGCTGAATGACAAGGCTTACTTCCCAGGCAACGAGGATTTTATATTCTCGCTGCCTCGGAAAGGAGCGAATCCCAGTAAGCCGTAGGGTAATCTGATCTGGAGAGTGGAGACAGCCACAGGGACGGAAGAATTCAACGGGATGAGGGGTTCTCAGTTTGAATATCTCCAGGCGTTCCTAGAAAAACACAAAGCCGGTAAGCCAGGCGGAACAAGTTGCTACACTCACAAGATCGAATTTCATGCTGCCCCAAAACCACAGTCATGGCGGATTTACCAGATTAACCATCTAATCCGTAAGGAAATCTATAAAAATGGTTAACGAACTGCTCGCCAGCGGTCGCGTCGAACTGACCAATCGGTGAATGAGGCTCGCCGTTCTTTCTCAAGCAAAAGAAAAATGGTGGCGGCTACTGTCCAGTGCTGGATTACCGCAAGCTGAATTCATAGATAAAATCAGATGGTTACCCCATGACAATATCTACCACAGTCTTCAAATTGAAGCGAAGTATGTCTTAATTCTCAATGTAGAATGGCTTCCATCAGATTCCATTGGATGAGTACTCACAGGATTAGATCACATTCGTTTGTCATCACGGAATGTTCAAGTGGCGTGTGATGCCTTTTGGGCTCAATACAGCCAGCGCCGTTTTCCAACGGACATTGGAGATCGTCCTGGATGAACTCATCGGGACTATACGTATAGTCCACATCGATGATATCATTGTGGCCACACGTACGTTCTCGGAACACATGCAGGCAGGCAAGATATTTGCTGCTATAAGCAAGCAGGTCGTACAGTTAAAAGAAGCGTATCATTTCTGTATGATGGATGGAAGTACCAGTGCTCTGGCTACGGGTAAGTACAGGGTCTAAAAATGACGTGTTTTACTGCAGGTGGTCTACAAAGTACAGAAAAACGTATTAAGCAACACTTTGTGAGCAGATTTGCACCGGAAACCACTGAGGCTGAAATTCTCCGTGTCTTATCGCATGCTGCTGCTCCCACCGCTACCTATACCAAGTTAGCCACTAAGGAAGTGTACTACTCGTCGTTCTGCATCTCTATACCACTTGTAGACTACGGGAAATTGTCTAACCCAAATCTCTGGCCTGCAGGCATCTTGATCATGCCTTTTTGTGGAAGTGTGATTCGTCCTATCACTAGCCAAAGGCCCACACCTCAAATGCAAACTCCCAATACACCCATTGAAGCCACGGAGGAGGCTGAATCCTTAACACTGATTTAATGTCTCTCCCTAACCATCGTACACTGCCCAAAACAGCCCCAGCCAGACTCACCTTTACGTACACTAACATGGCCGGTACCACCAGCAAACTGATGGAATTTACTAGTAGCGTTGAGCAAATACCGTAATGGTTTTTTTTTTTATTTGAAACTCATTTCTGACCGATCAACACATTTGATGTGCCAAATTGCTAAAGGTTCTGTCTGTGCGGACCGCCATCATCTCCAGAAAGGAGGTGCTCTTATCTCAGTCTCTGGCATTCTGCCCCCCACCCTCCTGAAAACTTGCTGCACTATGACTGGGAAGATATCTGGATTTCTGTGTCCTGTGGTGGTGTTATTGGTCGGCTGCAAAAACCGGCAAGCGGCGACTACTGCGGTTTCCAAAAGACATTATAAAGAAGATACACTATACCACAATACCATGGAAAACACAAGTCCACTTGAATTTTCTTTCTAATGTTAATTGTTATTGGTTGGAATGGCATAATAAGATGCCACCCAAAAAAAAAAATACAAAATAAAATAATATGTGAAACAAAACCACAAGGAAGAAAGAACCTGCCAAATTTAAGCCGATCAAAGTAGTGATATCAAAACAAAAATGGCTGCCACCAAGTTGTTACATTACTTCCCAAGCTAATCTCACCAACTGTTACTTCAGACGTTAAATGAAAAATTTGACCATTGCTATGGGTTGTAGCAGTGATCAAGTTTTTGATTTAACCTTTGATTTAATAACCAGTTGGATCAGCTTGGCAACTTATGTAGCAACTTGGTGGCAGCAATTTTTGTTCTGATAACACTACACTACTTTCATTGGTTGAAACTTGGCGGGTTCTTTCACCCTTGTGGGTTTTGTTTGTTATATCAGGTTTATCGTCTAAGGACCCGTGGACATCGTTTATAAAGAGTTTCACTGTACCAGCACCGTAAACCAGATGTTTAACTGTATGCAGACTAAATGATAGTAACTTTTCTTTATAACAGGCTTTATTCTAAGTTAAGTTTACATTATGTACAGTCTAAACCCAACATGGGAAATAATTCAAGTTTCAAATCAGTACTAACAGTTTCACTAACATTCTACCAAAAGTACCACATTAGTTTAATCTAAGAGAACTTTCCTATTCTTGAAGCCTCTGTCTGCGAAATCCTGATCTGTAAGAACAGGCATCTTGGGAAACCCTGGATCGCCCTGAAAATAAGAACGAGAAGATTTAAGAGCTAATAAAACACAATTAAATTTGTTTTAGAACAATGGAAATTGTATTACAACAACTTCTGGTGAATGAAATGATTGTTGGCTGTTCATTGTCAAACAGTAAAAGTAGAAAAATATGCACACTAATTTATATTTTCGAAAAACCATCATTTGTCATGGATGCACAAATTTATGACTTTCCATAGGCAGTAAGCTATCGCCAGCCTACTACCTACGGAAAGTCATACTATGGCTATCTTTGTGAAAATTACCAACACAACACAACATGGGAACTTAAGACAAATACTAGGTCCCGACTGTTGCTACCCAACACCAGTCACCAGCCAGAAGTGATGGTGCCGCAGCGGGTGCCTAAATTTATTTGTGCATCCATGGCAAAAGATGCTTTGCAGCACATACGTACATATTTTCTACTTTGCCGTTACGACACTAAACAGTCAACAAAGAAATTGTTGACGACTTGTAGAAAATGTAGTAAAATTAGTCAGTGCCTCAATCAGGAGTGGTGAGCCGCATATTCGTTAAAAAAATTATATTTATGCTCTGAATATGGCTCAGTTTTGTTTACCTTATGAATAGTTCCCATTTTTCACCTAGGGTTTTATCTAAGCTACAGAACAGGATGGTTGGGCCATACAAAACGCACAACCTGAAAGTTTTTGAAAAAAAATGTGACCGTAGGCCATTTAAAAAAAGAAGTTGTTTCTCAAGCCCCGCCGCACGGTCTCCAAACCCCCCCCCCGCACCGACCTTTTTTTTTGGTTTACGGAAACCAGAAATGTCAACTCACGATCTGTTCTAACGAATTTTGAATTCACCGGACTTCTTTTTTTGTGCGAGTGTTCTTTTTGCTTACCAAATACTGTGATAGGGCTCCCGTGTAAACCGTCATATTTGTTTGAAGTTTTTCATTAAAAAAATAGAACAAAAATGGCTTTGTTTTAAATTACAACCCCTATATTATGGTAAAAAAAAGTAAATAAATAATAGAAAAAAAATTCGCCCGCCCGCACCGATTTTTTTCGTAAAAGGCTCGAGAAACAACTTTCTTTTTTTAAGTAGCCTTAATAAGGACCACTTTTCTGGATTCAATATACAATTCTAAATTTTTGAAAAGAGATTCGATTTGCATTCATGTAGCCAAAATGCACTTGGCTAGCGCCAAGGGTTGAGAAACCCAAAACAAAGTTTAACAGATGCTGCTTTTCAGGAACAGTATTTTACCGCGATGAATTTTTCTGAATTCTATGACATGCCCCATGGTAACAGCAAATAATGCTACAATTATTTTTAATTCCACGCAAAAAAAAACTTTTTTTGGTCACTTATCCAGTTTCTGATCAACTGTATATTTAGTGTTAAAAAAGCTGAAATCTAATTTTTGTAAACTGGGTTAAGACCTGGGGTTGGCCAATTATTTAACTGAACTTAAGCAGAAGTCGCTTTACTGCTATTACCCAGTTGTAGACGCTTAAATGCTTTGTTGAATTCACTAGCCACAAAACGAAAAGACATTGAATGAATTTGTACACTTTTTCCACCACCAGATGCACTATTGTGATGCACAAAAGTTGTTTCACTAAATTTTCGGAGATATCCGATCTCATGATTTATGAAAATATTCAAACTTCAATATTAACTCGCAAATAATTTACGTTGCTGCAAATTTTCGATAGTCACTTAAACACTAGTTGGTATGTGTTCAGACACTGACTTCATCAGGCTTCCTGCGTTCTGGACACACTACTGCTACGGATCGGTCGTTGTTTGATTTGAAAATCGGGCGCGTGACCACTGATCTTTATTCGCTAACGCTGTTGTCACCTGGAGGGATTTGTGCCATTGGAAGGCAAGTTTTTCTTGGAGTTTTGGGTGTACGAGATGGTAGATGAAAGGGTGTGAAGGCGGTGGTAAATTCATAAGTTTAACTCCTTTGGTTTCATGGTGCTTGAATACTAGCGATTCAAGAGCTCTTAAATGCTGGTCAAAGTTTGAGTTGGATTTGATCAACGTTTGTGTTGTAGTGTCACAATGGCTACCCACCCCGTTTTAGTGGGTCTCGAGTTCTTGTAGAGTGTCCAGAACGCAGGAAGCCTGATGAAGATAGTCGACGTTTGAACGCATAACAACTAGTGTTTCAATGATTATGAAATATTTGCAGCAACGTAAATTGTTTGTGAGTCAATATTAAAGTCTAAGTATTTTCATAAATCATGAGTTGTACACTTCAATGTAAACGATCGTTTTAGATATCCGATCTCCTTTCTCGGAATGTTAACTGGGGCTGATACTCAAAAAACTTTACATGGTGTCCTGGATTTTTAAAAATGGCGTCGCGTGCACAGACCACTGATCTTTATATTCAAATCTCGCTCGCTGCTTCCATTAGTCCTCCAGTTTGTTGGCAAACCCCGGATGCACTAAACCATCAATATCTGTGTATGTCGGTCCCGTTTGGTTCATAAGCTGTACTCGCCGACCCGACGTGTTAGCGTAATTATTGCCAATGACTCTAGATCTCGAAGGTGGGCTTCATCAGAGGTGTTGGATTTTAGCAATATAGATGTCTTTTACCACACGATGAAGTGCTGGAAAAGACATCTATATTGCTGAAATCCAACACTTCTAACGAAGCCCACCTTAGAGCTCTCGAGTCATTGGCAATAACTACGCTAACACGTCGGCGAGTGCCACTTATGAACCACACGGGACCGACATACAGATATTGATAGTTTAGTACATCCGGGGCTTGCCAAGAAACTGGAAGACAAATGGAAGCAACGAGCCAGATTTGAATATAAAGATCAGTGGTCTGCGCACGAGACACAATTTTTAAAAACCAAGGACAGCATGTAGTTTTTTGAGTATCGGCGACAGTTAACATTCTGATGAAGGAGATCGGATATCTCCAAAAATTTAGTGAAACAACTTTTGTGCATCACAATAGTGCATCTGGTGGTGGAAAAAGTGTACAAATTCTTATAATGTCGATGATATTCTACTTGCGTAGGCGGTTGCCGATTTTCAAAAAGAAAAGAAAAATATAAAACCAAAATTAATTTTTAATGTGTTTAAATTAAGAGTAATACACAAGCAAAACAAAACAAGTTATGAAAAAATTTGTTTTAAGCTGTAACCACACCACTTCTACCGATCCGATACAGATACCAATATATCGTGTGATAACTATTGCTCCAATGCTGATACCGATTTCATTCATGATGAGACTTCGTGATACGCTCTTATTTCTGCAATAATGGCTGTCTGAAGGCAGGGAATACAAAGTTCTCCATGCCAATACTGATTTTGTTGATGAGACTTTGTGTTGCATTGCCAGTTCCGGAGTCGTGGCAGTCGTTACGCAGGAAACACAAGAGTTCTCTCTCAGCAATGTTAAAGTGTGGTGTCTGTACAGATCGCTAAGAAATACCGATTCAGATACACTCAATAACCGATGAATTACCGATGCGGTATTTGTTTCGGTACAGCCTTAGTAAATACAGTTGTCATCTGCTAATCGTGTCTTGCAGTTTGGAATTGATTAGCCTTTCCTGGCTGACTTTCTGACCTAATTTCCAGGATGAAATCAAGACAGAAAATTGACAGTTTCTCCAACAGAACACAATTTTTGGATGCTTCAGAAACTGAAAAGCTACCAAATGAAGTCAAAGTTGGATGTTTTTGTCCCAAATTTTTTATGTTAAGCCTAACTGAGATTTCTGAGCGTTTGTTTTGCAAGAGCAGTTCTTGAATTTACATTTTTAAAATTTACTTGCCATCCGTTGATGTAAAGCCTTGCAGCATAAGGGCAAGAAGTCGCACATCCAACCCTGTATGACTTCTGCTCTGAACTGAAACTTTAAGTTTCCGTTAGCACGCACGGATGGCAGTTGTGCAAGGGTTTATAGCGATTTTAAAATACTGTAAGTTAAAATTAATGTCAAATCCCAAAATTTTACAGGAAAAACCCACAGAGTTTCAAGATTTCCAAGTATTCATGAATTTATAGAAAAACATGATTTTTTGCTGTGTTCCTCGAGTTTCTGTTTACAATACCCACTTGAAAAGAAAAAGCAAAATTTTCAGTTTCAAAAAAGTGGATTTTTGCCACTTAATCATGTAGACCAGGAGCTAGCAGCAAAATAGTCATGTCATAAGGTACAAAATTTTCAACCACTTCAGCATAACCGGAAATAGGCATACAAACAAAATCACTTTGTCTTGCGTGTCAAACAGGAAGCATTTAATGATGACGTCATGAATTTTGACCCACAATTCTGCCAAAATCAACGTCAAAAGGTACATGAAAAATTTTACTGTCATCAGATGCGGAAACAAACACATATTAATAAAGAAACACGTCAGACAAATATTTCGGAGGCCTTGGCCCATCAGACAGCCCCTGACGCCCCCCCAAATTTGACCCAAAATTACGTCACAAGGTACATGGATGAAACAGGTGTCAAACTGTCGAGGAAAGTAAGAAAAACTCTAATCAGCATCGTAAGACAAAATATCGGGAAGCGTTTTCAGATTAAACATAAGCGATGACGTTGTATGGTTTGACCCATTATTCTGCCAAAAATAACGACAAAAGGGCATAAATAATTTTACTGTCATGAGAAGCAGAAACACATATAATTAAAGAAATATATCAGACAAATGTTTTGAAAAGCCTTTGCCTACCAGACACCCCCTCCCCATTACGTACATGGCTGCTACAGGGGTCAAACTCCCCAGAAACCAACAAAAACACGAAGCGCTACCATAAGACAAAATATCTGGAAGAGTTTTCAGACCAGCAAAGCATACGCCCTTATTTTTTTTTATTTTTCGCAGTCTGTAATGAATATTGTTTATTTGTTACAATCAAGTACTCTATCATTGAACATGCACGCCGTTAATGTGCAGACATTTCTACAGTTAAGCAGTATCGAATCTTGAAAAAGATTAGATTCCTGAAACTTTTATATTCTTTTGTGGATTTGTAATTTATATTGAAAAAAAAACTTTATATATAAAAAAAAAACATGTACACATCGCTTTTAATACTTGCTTTATGTGTAAGAATCTCTATACTCAAAATATTTTATCACAGAAAAATCAACTATACGAAATACAATGTACAAGTCATTAATGTTAACCACAATTGTTCTCATCCCCCCTCACAGTTTAATCTTGATCTATTTCATCACTCGATGGGTGATAATATTGTTCCACTCCATCGCTTTCACATACTAAATAGTCTTCATCTAGACTTGTAGGAGTGCTGTTGCCAATGAACCAAACAGAGTACAATATTCCATCACTGTATTCTCACCCGTTGCACTACGGTTCTAATCTTATCAAAAGACGTGCTTTCGTCCGTTGGTTTGTATGTATGGTAGAAAGTGTTCAGTCTTGCTTTGTAGACGTCAAAGCAATGTTGTAGTACATACACGAGACAAACGAACTGCTAGATATCAGCTCTGACTTCTCCTCTGACATAACCTCTAACGATCCCAAGGAAGCAAATGACACCTGGATCTTGTTTTCCTCTCTAGGATTTTGAAAAGTTTGAATTTGTCATTCCTTGCAAATGAGGCTGAATATTCGCATCTGGTCAAAGTGTGGAATCTTGGAAGTGCATCACAAATTGAAGTTTTTTATAAAGTGATGTCAGATTTATGTAGCGTCGGTTATTTTCCATGCCAACATTCATCCATTCACACATTAACAGATTTAGCTCGGAATGTACGTTTACTAGAAATAGAACCATTACGTCAGTGTCAGATAATCAAAAAACAATATTTCCGTTAGTTGATTCTTCTCAGAAATTATGAAGATGAAAAAAATTTTAGAGTCTGCTTCTTCCTCCTGCAAGCAAGTTTGTCCTTGATGTAGGTTGACTGGCCACAATACACATAATAGTTGATGTAATGTTTTTCCTCCGTGTGCTTCTTCCAAATTTGCCAGCAATGTTTGGTGGAGTATCACGAGCCACTCTCAGTTGGCTCTGTACCTTAAGTCTGGCCACAATTGATATTGTATTTGATATCTCTTGTAAGCCTTCAATCAAAGATTATGAAAGGGACAAAGTAGTGGTGGTTTAGAAACACTAACGTCGGCTCTTATGCAATACATAGAAGGTAGCAAATACCTCCCTAGAATTTCCAGGATGCACTACGAAATGAAACCTTCAAGGTGAAACTTGTTAACTTCCTTATAAATGACTGGAAAGACGTTAAGTAACGGTGCCATTTTCAAAAGTCGGACAGTGCATGTTGCCCTTGACGAAATCTGCTATGTGTATTGTGGGCAATCAGCCTATGTCTAGGGTAACCTACCTTGCCGGAGGAAAAAGCAGACTCTCAGATGTTTTTTCATCTTCATAATTTCGGTGAAGATTCAACTGGTGGGAACATTATGGTTAGATTATCTGACACTGATGTGGTAATTTTCTAGGAAACTTGCATTCTGTACCTAAATCTTTTAATGTGTGGATGGAAGTTGGCAAGCAAAATATCCGATGCTACATAAATCTGACATCACTTTATAACAAACTTAGTCCAATTTGTGATGCACTTCCAAGATTCCACACTTTTACCAGATGTGACTATTCAGCCGCATTTGCAAGGAAAGACAAAGTCAAACCTTTAAATTCTAGAGAGAAAAAAAGATCCAGGTGTCATTTGCTTCCTTGGGATCGTCAGAGGTTATGTCAGAGGAGAAGTCAGAACTGATATCTAGAAGTTCGTTTGTCTCGTGTATGTACAACAACATTGCTTTGACGTCTACAAAGCAAGACTGAAGACTTTCTACCATACATACAAACCAACGGACGAAAGCACGTCTTTTGATAAGATTAGAACTGTAGAAACAAGCTCACTTTCACCATGCAATGCAGAACTTGCGCAAAAGACCTGAGAACAAACTCCATCTGTCAAACAGCTGATCAAGTCAGCCCCGAAAACCGGAGAGCAATGGATGAGAATACAGTGATGGAATATTTTACTCCGATTGGTTCATTGGCAACAGCACTCCTACAAGTCTAGATGTAGAATATTTAGTATGTGAAAGCGATGGAGTGGAACAATATTATCATCCATCGAGTGATGAAACAGATAAAGATTAAACTGTGAGGGGGATGAGAACAATTGTGGTTAACATTAATGACTTGTACATTGTATTTCGTATAGTCGATTTTTCTATGATATTTTCTGTATAGAAGTTCTTACACATAAAGCAAGTATTAAAAGAGATGTGTACATATTTTTTTTATATAAAAAGTTTTTTTTGACATAAATTACAAATCCACAGAAGAACATAAAAGTTTCAGGAATATAATCTTTTTCAAGATTCAATACTGCTTAACTGTGAAAATGTCTGCACATTAACGGCGTGCATGTTCAATGATAGAGTACTTTATTGTCACAAATAAACAATATTCGTTACAGACTGCGAAAAATAAAAAAAAATAAGGACGTATGCTATGCTGATCTGAAAACTCTTCCAGATATTTTGTCTTACGATGCTGATTAGAGTTTTTCTTACTTTCCTCGACAGTTTGACACCCGTTTCATCCATGTACCTTGTGACGTAATTTTGGGTCAAATTTGGGGGGGCGTGGGGGGCTGTCTGATGGGCCAATGCCTCCGAAATATTTGTCTGACGTATTTCTTTATTAATATGTGTTTGTTTCCGCATCTGATGACAGTAAAATTTTTCATGTACCTTTTGACGTTAGTTTTGGCAGAATCGTGGGTCAAAATTCATGACGTCATCACTAAATGCTTCCTGTTTGACACGCAAGTGATTTTGTTTGTATGCCTATTTCCGGTTATGCTGAAGTGGTTGAAAATTTTGTACCTTATGACATGACTATTTTGCTGCTAGCTCCCGGTCTAATGAGATCATGGTCAAATGCAGTCTCTACTGCTTTTTTTTAGTACTAGACTTGCGAAAAATAACAAAAAAGAGTTTGTTAGGCCGTGAAAAGAAATAAGTTTGTTTCTCGGGTATTTTCATTCAAAAAGTAACCAGGCCACCAGGCTTTTTATTTTATTTTTTATTTTATTGGAAGTAACTCAAGTCTTACTTTCAACTGCTCAAAACACTTGTATTTTAATTTTACGGAAAAGCTTGCAAAACACTTAATTTTACGGAGCTGAAAGTGGTTAATTTAGGCTAAATAATACTTATTTTCAGCTAAGTGAATTGTTTTTCCTTGTAACGGTAATGAATTTAGCTTGAACTAGCAAATAAAAAGCATCGACAAGGGGCAAATTTGACCACCAGGCAGGGCCTGAGAAACAACTAATTTTTTTTTCGTAGCCTTACGTTTCTTCAATTTAAAAAAAAAATTCATTTCTTTTGAACCTTAAGTCAGCCGAAGCAATGCTTGTGTGGCTGAACCGGTTCAATTTTGAACATTACCAGACTTATTTGAGAAAAAAAAAAATATCTGGTAAAGAGAGGTGCCAACCCGGGGTTTCGATCAAGGAAACCTCTGATCATTGTAGGGGGCCGAAAGATTGTCTAGAACTTGCCAGAATAGTTCCCATAGCCGCTGAAGCAGGATGGTAGCCTTTTGCGCTACCCTGGCCGGCAGTCCTGGCAGGAACTTTGCCAATGTCCCCTTTCCAGGGGTTCGACCAGATCTGCAAACCTCCAGCAACCAGGCTGAGCTCTCTCACCACTCAATCACCATGACCACATGCTAGTTCTGAAGAAAATATTACTTACAGTGGAATGCGCTCTGCCAAACCCATTCCAAGCATCTAGTTACAGAAACTTGCTACTTTTTCTGTGAATTTTGGATTATATGGCAGAGCGTGCTCCACTGTCAAGTACTATTTTTTCACAGCCAAAGTAAAATGACCAAAGTAACAGTTTTTTTTAGATCCCTGAATAAAATTTTATAATTATAAATAATGATCCAACATCCTTTACTGAACATTGGAACATTGGAAATACCTATCGTAGCATTGTTTCTCACCGCTTTTATTAAAACGAACAAGAGCTTTTTGTATGTGTCGCACTACAATCAACAACCTTCATGGTAGGTTGCAGGCATTTTGATACATTGTTAGTTACAGCATAAAAAAATATATCGTTGCATAATTATCTACTATTCCTTCTGTTCTATGGCAATTATACATCAAAACCTGCCAGGTAACAACGTGTAAAAATGACGTAAGATACATTTGATTTCCAAATACACCTAGCATATGTTTCACGTGAATATCTTGTGGTGTCTGCACGTTGCTACATAGCACTAAGTGGGTTAAACATGCCTGAGCTGTATACTAAACAGTCTCTAACATCAATCAATATATAAAGAGCCACGACTTTTACAACAAGTTTTCTCATGCAACTTACTGGGATAATAGCCCGCTTAGATGAATACACAGCCCATCCACCTTTGCGAGTCCAATCCTGTTAAAGGGAGAGAAAAAAAGATACAAAATGGTTATCGTGGGAGAGTGTAGGCCTATAGCATTGGCTATGTAGCAATAAAACCATTTACAATTTACATTCTCGCATGTTTTGCGTTAAAAAAATCAGCATATGAAGGTTTTCTGGCAGTAATGCACTTCTTTTAGCGTCACTATTTGACCAGCACACAAAAACATTCTTTCCGTGTGAACTGATGTAGCAAGCACGCAAAAATATTTCCGAACTAACTTCGCTACCTTCAAAAATGTGCAGCAATTTCTTTCCACCAATACAACACATTTCTATCAATATTAAGCTTTGTCAATTTTTAAAAATAGCTGGTATTCTGTTCCAGCAGTTAGTTTTGTTACTGCGAGCTAGTTTGTGTTGGCCTAAACGCAGTATGTAGAATATCGCGTTGCTAGGCACCGTATGTTTCCTTGGTAGGCCGGGCAAATTTTCCGTCATGTTGCAAGTGTGCGAAATGGATATTGAAGGTTAAAAAAAAAAAGAGTTTAGAGTCGAGTTTTGAAGATGGTTTTGCAGGTTTTTACAATTACTGAACCAGGGCTCTGGAAAACCTTGAAAACCTTGAAAACCTGGGGAATTTAAACTATGCTTCTACCTAGGAAAAACTCGGGGAATTCACACAAAAAATACCTGGAAAACTCGGGGAAAAAAATAAAGCCAAGTTTCTAGGTCTAGGCTTAAAGACATTGCTATCCTCATATTTCTGTGTTGAAATCTAACATTTCATTAAATCGGACTGCTCTCCGTACCACCCCTACAAACAAGTAAAACTGGTAAAAAAAAAAAAATGTTTCCTAAAACTACGATAAAAGTTAATACAATGCTTTTGATTACAGTCAATAGCCTAGAAATTAACTTCAACTACTCTGGAAAACTCGGGGAAATTATTTAGTATTTTGGTGGGAACCATACTGACCCAAATAAATCAAAAATCAGTTATATAACCTTATCAAAAACATTACACACGACATTTGTTGTATAACTACACGACATATTCCACATTATTTTTGCATTAATTCCATAAAATTTATTTTAAAGTAAAGATGGTAAATTTTGCTGCAATTTATCAAAGATAATTGCAATTTTTTTTTTTGCTAAACCCTACAAAACTCGAAAGTCGAAAAATTCGAGTTTGAAGCTTTCCGATCGAGTCGAGTTTACACAAAGAAGTCAGACTTGAACTCGACTCAAATTTGACAAACGCGTCAAATCGCTACAGAATAGTGAAGTGTGATGTAACTAGTTGGAAAAACTTTTCTAAATGCCTAATGAAGACAGTACGAAGAAAATTCAAAGTTTTTGTTTTTTCAAATCTGGCGAAAATTTGCGGGAAATTAACTGTTTTTCGCTGTTTTGAGACTAGTGCTTAAATAATGTTGAGTGTGTTTGAACGTGGATCTGGTGACTCTTATAGCAATCGAAGCCATTTGCCTTAGTCACGAAAACACTTTTAAAAGTGACCTGCCTGCTTTTACCGAAAATGCTCTATCATAGCTACTCCCACTACTAGCTTTTTCATTTAGATCTCTAGTACCACTAACTATCACTGT
This sequence comes from Lithobius niger, assembly GCA_023313725.1. NCBI lineage: Eukaryota > Metazoa > Arthropoda > Chilopoda > Lithobiomorpha > Lithobiidae > Lithobius > Lithobius niger. The sequence goes on from JAHWFP010036608.1 coordinate 41,772, forward strand.
AAAAGTTCAAACACATTTGCGCACATGCTTGTCGCTTGTGCACTGATGATGTTTGTTTAAGAGTCCAGTGGTGAGTAAGCAATCAAATGTGAGTGATTACATCAACAGACGAAACTCACATCAACTAAAAAAGCAGAAGTATCATCATTACAGGAGTTTTTAAACAATCGACATCTTGATAGAAGTAGCATATTTTAAGATAAGAGTGAGAAAATTGGGTGTACGGCATTACAATGCGGTGCATATGCTTACATTAGGGTTAATATCTCTCCCCCCAACTTTCAATGATGGATTTTCTATATGAGGGGGAGGGGCATTTGCTCGAGCATTTACGGTGATAAAAAACTAGCTGGAACCCGCGCTACATACGGCGAGCCAAATGGGCATCTTGCAGGTATCAGCATAGGACACAACGTTTTAGTACATACCCC
>JAHWFP010036608.1:49731-66292 GCA_023313725.1 Lithobius niger
TCACGACACGACACGCATACATTAGCTACTGCAGGGGCGAAAAGAATACGTCTATAAGAATAAACGTATTCATCGCCTGGACATTTACATTCAAACTGTTTAGTAATGGGCCATGGCAATGCAAGCATGACTGGTGAGCATCTTGGGGGAAGGTAATTTGTGATGTGCATCATGATCGTGCATCAAATCCCACCGTTACATGCACTGAGCCCGTTCATAAAAGACTTAGGCTAGGCAAATCGTGCCATCACTTTCGGAGGAAGCTGTTGGCGAGTGCGTAATATGTCGTCAACCCACCACATTTTAATATATTTACTGCAAAGGATTTTGTTAAGGTAAATGAATTTGACTTCGTCCATCTGATCTGGTGGGTTTGGATGGTAAGCCCCTTTAAGTGAAACTAGTAGTAAAAAAAAAGCACGTTTCGTGCAAAGTACGGTACTCAGTGAGGTCAGAACAGCCAAGTACGCCGGGAATCTGCCAGGATAAACTCAGCCAGGACAACCTCCCTCGTGTAACCTTGGAATAAGCTACAGTACACGGCGTAAAATATGTGCAACCCCTTACAAAAATACGACTACCAAACACGTAAACATTGCCGGATTACTCATACAAAGTCGTACCACAACTGGTTTGAGCATTTGCTCGACTTTATTTCCCGGCGTAAGGTAAAGCCGCCGAATGGGATTTCGTAGCTCGTAGTATAATTCTGGCACAGGTCGAGGCTCATCGGGCATCAATTCCTGATCTTTGAGATACTGTTTTCGGTAGGCCCTCTCTTCGTCTGTCATTCCGTCTAAACGTTGTCGAGGATGACCCATCATACCCTCCAGCATAACGGGCCGAATGTGCTTCATTTCGGGAAAATCATCCTTTCCACCCATTTTCAATTCTTGCGTGCGTCCAAGTTAGTTAACTTCTTCCAACGAACAAGCTGCTACAAAATTTCTTTACAACCAGAAGCGGCGGAAGTACAGCACCGGATATCACTCCCTGCCTTTGAAAACCACACGCCAAACTCATTCAGGATGGAGGCAGAGGGACGTTTACTCATGGCTGTTCAGTATGTTAAAGGTATCAAACTTTCTCCAGATAGACTAGAGAGTTGGTTGATTCTGTTGTGGTTTTCGAAGGCACACACTGATGGGAATAATATGTGTCATTTAGATTCTAGAGGAAAACTGGTAGACAGGTTCATGAATGATGCACACTGCCTGTTCAATCTAGGACGATAATTATGGTAAACTGTGTTTACCAATCCCTGGAAATCCGTCTCCTTCAGTAGTACTTCCAACGCTCACTAGGCCGCGCCACCTTCGTAGGGTTTCACCCGTAGCATGGCGTTGTGAGCTCTATCCTGGTGTGAAAATCCCTGGCGTCCTATATAATTTATTAACTCAATGGTGAAAACTGGCGATTGTATGACTGAAAATGTTTGTTTTTTGGATTACAAATAGGATTATTACAGTTACTGCCAACCCGCTATAAAACCTTGAAATGGTTTATGACACGAGAAAACCTTGAAAGAAAAGCCATAATGCGCATTATTATTATTTTTTTTTGCAATCTAAGTCATCAAAAAAAGATGCAGCCACTTGTATGGTAATGTACAAATAAATGGAAAGGAAAGTAGAAATTATGAAAGTGCTACAAATTGTTTTAAAGCAGGTTTACAATTTAAAATTATACTTCTAAAAGCTCAAGCCTGAAACATCACATCAGAAAAAAATGATTAAAAATTGATAATAAACAAGAATTTCATAAAGAAATACATAAACTGCTTATGCCAAAAAAGATTATCAAGCTGGATGTGTAACAATATAATATATCTAACTCTATGGATGTAGTGTATTCGAAGTTTGAGCAGAACAGCAATGTTGTTGCTTGCCACTCATTGTTGCTTTATAGAAACAAATTATCATCTTTGTTTGAATACTCCCAAGTTGTGAAGGGAAATGCAGTAATGGTTCAGCAGAGAGCACGTCTGACGAAATTTTTTTTTAAATGTCAAATAGTTATCTCGAGTCAGAATTCAATGGTGAAGCCAGATGACTAATGTTTGGACTAATCCTTAATGTTGATATGTAGCCTATGCACAATTAGAAAATACGTAAGACTAACGTGGTGGCAGTATGGCGTTGTCGGATCCTTTGTTATTGGTTTTATTTTACTGCTGATGGCTGGGAAATAAAGGCCCATTTTGCCATGAAGGCCCTTTTACGTCGATGGTCGGAGGGGGGGGGGGCCCCGCGGGCCCCCCCCCCCCCCCCGTTAAATACACGCACCTGCAGTTGAAGAACGGAAGACACAGTCGCTACGCATAGAAGACATCCAGTTAGGTTAGGTGGGGTTTGGCATTTCATACCGAGGTAGTTAACTGGTTGGGGTTTAGCATTTCATACTGGGGCAGTGAATTGGTTAGGTTATGATAATGATGATTTAGCAAATTTCCACAATTTGGGATCAATTTGTAGTGCCTTCCGTGAAAATCTAAGGTAGGTTTTTTTCTCTTTTTTCGAATTTCGGGCCATATGCGTCAAGTAAACTTGTTCCCTCTATTGTTTATGTTATTATCGAAAGTGATCGTTGAATGAATTTATAATTCTGCCTTTATTGTGTAACGCTGCCCCTGCCTTCCCAATCCGTTAGCTACACACCTAAAAAAGCCGTTTCAAACTTGACCGAGCTAAAAAGATCAGGTTGCAATACCGCGACTTAGTTTAATCAAGTCGTGGTTTGCTTACCTTTTATATTGAAATTAACGCACGCAAATACAGCGAAATAAGGGTCGCCATCTTGGAAATCCGACGCGGACAAGTAAAGCTGAAAGAGCCATCCCCCTGCTATCCCGTTGCCTCACACGTTTGTCCCATTGATAATACAAAAACTGTTACACTAAATAATCGATTATACAATAATTACGTGATTAGCAGGAGCCACACAACTACCAGAATTGCCAATACACATAGAATACTAGGACAGCCTTACCGGCGAACCGTAAAGTAGCCACCATGTTTATTCAGTGTTTCGCCCAAAGCCGAACAACAGATAGAATTCCGTTTTCCGTGGCTGTTGTCAAAACCTGAAATAAGCTGGGCCAGTTCCGGTTCAACTTTTTTTTCATACAGAAACATAATTGGCAAAAATTTTTAGTCAAGGACCTAGATCCATTCATATGCAAACGATTTAATCATGAACTGTTGCCTCCCAAAGCCTACAATTTGCTGGCACGTGTTCTCATTGAAAATCAGGGAACATCGACTGCTATTCAGGCACTTCCGGTCTGGCACTAACAGATACTCATGACCCGTTCAATAAACGACTCGAGTGGGACTTGACGTCATTCGATAATAGCCACGACTCAACCCCCGTCTGTATCTCAAAAATTGCTAGTTAAAAACTGATGACATCGGAAAAGTGTATGCACCTGGAGTCAGTCGACAGCCGTCGTTGTCCGTCACACGCCTGCGCACAACGCCTTTCCCCTACTATATACAGATGCGAACCTATTTCGGTTGCCTTCTGGACTTTTTTGTCATCATACCCGAGCACAAAAAATTAATACCCAATTTACTACAACTTTCTATTTAATTACCTACTTAAGGTCAGTACAAGTCCTTCATTTGCATTGTCAATGTGGGCGCGATCAAAGTTAAAAGCTTAGCAGAGCCGACTGAAAAATTTAGTGGCGGAAGCAATGTGCGCTGGACAATCCGTTGCCGTCAGTCGTCGGAACGGGACGGAACGGAGTAGTGTACTACAAGCTTAACGAGGATGGCTCGGCATAAATTCCAAATCGGTCCCAAATGCGTAATTCTCTAAAGTTACGACGTGCTAGAACTGTGGTCAAAAAGTAAAACCTTGTATTTCGGTACTATACATTAAAAACTCGCAGAACCTTCGTCATAGTAATTTAAAAATAAAGTAAAAATAAATAATATCGAAATATAAGTTTTACTGTTTGACCGCACGTGGTACTGGCTTCCGTGTTCTAGTTTAATACGCACTGAACATAACCTCATTCAATATGTGAATTTTGTTAATTTGTATAGGTGAACTCTTTAAGGACACAAAATGTTCGACCCCCTAAAGAAGAAAAAAAAGATGACATCTGGAAAATACAAGAGTTGTTTACACGGTCGCTACGGAAAAAGGGAAATAACCGCCATAACACCCATGTCGACTGTGGCATGTAAAAGTTCGTAGTTATTTCCTACCACAATTGTTCGTCTCGAGATATCCCTTGCAAATGACGATAGTTTTGACTTCCTATTTTTTCCCTGGGGCAGGGACGACGCTAGGGGGGGAGGGGGGCGCGCCCCCTAAATTTTTGGCCGCCCCCCTGGCGCCCCCCCCCCACCATCAGATCAAAATCAGACGTATAAACGAAGAAAATTCTGGTAACGTAACGTATTAAGAAAACTACGTTAGTTTCTTTCACAGCGACAGGAAGGACTTGCGGTCACATCAATACAGCCTAGGTTTTACTGTGAGAGTTGTAAAATCATCTTTTTTTCAGCTGGTTTTATAAATAGTAAAAAAAAAATGGTGTAGAAAACACAAGAGAACGTTTGGCGTGAGAAAGAATTGCAAGATTGTTATTTTTACTTTTATTCTTTTTTTTGGAGGGAGGACCGCAAAAGTAGCATTTTTCGGTTCGCCCCCCTGGCTAAAATTACTGCCCCGCCTCCGCCTCCCCACTGAAATGATTCTAGCGTCGTCCCTGCCGTGGGGTGACACCTTAGGGGACTGGTCATTATTTACGGCCGGAGGGGGGGGGGGTGGTGTTGGGGGGGGGGGTGTTGGAGGAAATGAAAAGGTAACCACCAAATTTTCGATGCCTCTCCTCTTCGAGACCCTGAATAAATCTTGACCCCCCCACTCAGGTTCAAATTTTATGTCCCCCCCCCCCCCCCCTCCCAAAAAAAAGCGCTTTACGTATACCTAATGAGACTGTCTGCAGATGATTTATGTATCCAAGATTAGTGCAATAGCCAAACTAAGTAAGTACCTCTCCACACCGACAGTTGCCATTAGTTGTAAGGAAAAGTGACTTATTTTTAACGAAAAGACATGTTGGGTTCTATAAAATGTTCCTTACACCAATCTCTTGTCGAGATTCATACAATAAGTATGATGAACACACTGTTTGCTTGTATAACTGCTGCTTGTATAACTGCATCCTTAACAGAGTCAGCACCTAAAAGACAGAAGAAGCCAAGAAAGCAGGTGCCAAGTTTTTCTACAAAGTCCTTTATAAAAACTATACGTGCAGTAATGGTAATAATAGCTTCAAAGCCTTGTAAACACTCATATCATGGGGAGGGGGCTGGGGGGGGGGGGCTTTTCCACCAGAAGCTGAGGCGTTTTTAGAAATTTTGACTGCTGAAGTGCCATTTTTGAGGTCCAAAAATGACTTTCTTCTAGTTGGCCAGTATGTTTTCGACCCCTTCCCTCTTGACGGAACCTGAGAAATATATGAGCCCCCACCCTCGAGAGGGTCCAAAAATGTCATACCCCCCCCCCCCCCCCCAATTTCCTCCTCCCCTCCCCGGCGATAAATAATGACCGGTCTCTTATTTTGGCGAAATGCCTGCACACCACGTTCTATCGGAGGAGGTTCGTGCTTCCTTGAGATGGTTTTCAGATGGTAGGAGTGTGGCGACGTGGGTTTTGACCATAAGTCAGTTGGTTCGATGAGGTAAATAAATTCATAATCCAGTTTATGATTATCGCTGGTTGTACGGTTTATTACGGTAATTATCCACCATATAGACCGCATGAAGGCTACAACAGTTTAAGGAGACAGATTCTAAAACCTGTAACGGAGTAATGAAACATTTTGTTTACGGATTTGTTTTGTAGCATTTACTCCAACTTATCCTATTGTATATTTTTAATAAATAAATAAATAGCATCCGAGAGCTGCAGCGAATAGCGGGGATGCTACGACGGGTGTTTGTCTATTTATCTGCTCAATGAAGTGTCAATTCTCTTTATTTAATTTAATTTTATTATCGGTAAACGTTAAATCAAAGTAGCTTTGATTATAGCGGTAACAGCCACCCAGATACATTCCCTTTCAATAGTTTCACGCATTCATACGTATCCATACTTTTTGTTTTTTTACCCAAACTCCTAATTTTGTTCTGCAGTATTTGGCTGCCAAATAGTCTATCCGTCTGTCGGCATTAATTTCAAAGCCTTCCAAAAAAAAATAGCGATCTCCTTGTTTTGGTGATGCGGTAATTAAATTGTTGTATCGGACGTACGTGACGTATTCTTACCGCAATTCTTGTGTTTAGTTATTGTGTAAGTGATCCAAAAGTAAAGCGTGCATATCAAAATGGATGTAATTGCCCTTTAAGGAAGGTGGTTTTTTTTTTTTTTGCACCTTTCAGAAAATGCTCTGCTGTCTCAGTTGTGGACGAGTTTTGGACGAGTAGTGTTAAATCGTGTTACTCGTTTCATCATGTTTTCAGGTACCGTAACTTATAAATCTCAATGAGTATTTTACTCTTACCTGACCCTTCGGTACAATTTACCATCTACTTCTTTTGACGATTATTTAGCTCAGAATTATTTCCCCTACTCATAACACACCACTTTACCCCGCTCCCTCCCATCCAGGCTGTATGAAGGCAGTCGAGTTCTTTCCATCCAGAGTTTTTCTCCACAAGTCATCTTTTTGGAACCCCAGGGTTTTTTTTTTTTTTTACGCAGGGAAAATGAAATTCCCAAACCATCTCAAATATTAGCAGTTTTTACTACACAATGGCTAAATCGGTGAATGCAATATGTAAAATAGAGTCATATTCTACAACCAGTTTGATTTTGTTTGAAAATTCTTTGTTGAAAAGAATGATTGATTACAAGTAAAACTTTATTTAAAACACAATACGAAAACATTCACACTCAGTTGTAAACACAAATTCAGAAATAAAAAAAAAATAAATAAAAAAGACCACAAGAAACTCCAGTATGTAGAAAAACAAATGTTTCATAAGTGTCAGTTTGACACTAGTGGACAGTACAGTTACTATTTAGCTTGGGTATTCGAAAAACAAAATTCATAAAATCAGTAGAACCAGTTTTTTGACCGAAAGCATTTTTCTGTTTTTCTGTTTTGTGTGTGTCAATTTTGCATGGGTACTGACAAGGTTGCCTTCCAAAAGGCAGTTGCCATGGCATTCACCTGGTCTCTCCTGCATTGGCCACGTAAAGCTCCTAAGGTTATCTCCTTGGTAACTATGAGAAATGTGTGCTGGTCTTGGCTCATGGTTGAGTAGGATTAAGTGCTGTAATCGTATTTAAACCCGTACATTTAAATAATCATCAGCTCATGATTCGTCTAATTGCCATGTTCACACATCCGGGCACGAGTAGGCCCGTGTAGCCACAGTGTAGCGACAGTTAACGAAAACGCCTGCAATCCTCGCAGAATTACGCAAATGCTCAAAATAGTGAGGCAAGTGGCTGCTTGATCTCGCCACCATGTTACTCACTCTACCGATCCACAGATCGGAGTTTCATCAATATCTTTGAAAATCGTAAAAAGAGATTAACGCTATGCCAGAAAAGAAACAACCAAAAACAATGATTGGTTTAGCTAATTTTCGGTAGTATAATATGCTTACAGAGAACATCCACTACCTTCATCAGGCAAAAAGTGTACGAGCACGCACAGAAATACGACTACATGCATAGCGTTAATCTCTTTTTACGATTTCTTTAGCCAGAGTGAAATGAGCCTGTCGGCTTTCAAAAAATCTTTGAAAATAAAATTTTTCAACCTGCTTCAGGAGCCAAAATTGTTGTTGTGGCTCTTGATGATCCTGTTTGGCGTCAGTGCCCTTTCAAGTTTGTCTGTCCACACACTCGTGTCTGAATAGGTGGCTTCTACAGTAGTTGATATGGCTAATTAGAAGACTTGTAAGCTGATGATTGATTAAAAGTAGGGGTTTAATATGATTACAGGCACTTACACTCTGACCCTGCTCAACCATGAGCCAATGATTGATTGATTTAATACGATTGGCACTTACACTCTGACCCTGCTCAACCATGAGCCAAGACTAGCAAACATTTCTCTTAGTAACCAAAAGGAGATAGCCTTAGGAGCCTTTACAGAGCTACGTGCTCAGGCTGCAGCAATGTAGGTGAGACCAGGCAAGTGTCATGGCAACTGTCTTGGGGAAGACAACCATGACAGTGGAAGGGGTAACAATTGTGGTAATTGGCAACGGTAACAATTTTAATTGGCTATTTGAGGAAAAAAACCAAAATCTGAAGTAAGTTTGACATTGTACAGCATTTTTCTTGTCAAAGTCCGAGTCACCCGAGCTTGCTCAACTGGACAGGAGTCAGTAATAACGATAACTTGTTCTGCAGTCACTTCTTGTAATAAATTAATCTTCATTGCCCATTGGATAATCAAACGAACTGACTCTTAACTTGGTCAAATAATGCATTATGGAACTGTACAGGTATATAGGCAGGAGAAGAATTTATAATTTTAATTGGAACTGCAAACATGATTGAATGGGAGACGTAATTAAGGCACGACAAGCCAAATCAAGCGTTTCTACTTCATTGGGGATGGGGAAGGGGGTTTATGCCACAAGTCACCCAAGGTCTTTCTCGTAAGAAAGAAAAAGAAATTAAAAAATATAATTGAAAAATATGGCTTGTCATTGGAGCTCTATGAAACCATGGGCACTTTCATAAACTCACCAAACAACTCATCGACTGATTACACAAAAAACCGACCGCTTCCACCAAAGGAGATGTCCCGACCGCTTCCACCAAAGGTGATGTCATGCTCAAGTCGTTTATAAACAGACTCACTGAAATGATTGATGAGTAAAATAGACATCAGTGTCAGGAAAGAAGTGTTTTTGCTCACCACGATTTGCTCACCAGTCACCCTTGCATTGCCATGGATGTTGCTAAGGAGGTTTACATTAAATACCAGCCAATAAGAACGTTTATTACTTATGACCGAGTGACCTGTTACCTTCTTTTAGCTGAGTGGAGATACTGCATGACGATAATATCCACTATTTGTTAATTATGTTTACGTCACTAATCCTAGCGAACGACTGCTGGAGGTCTGCCATCTTTCGTCGATGGATTCAGCAGAAAGACTGGCTCCTGCAGTGACGAGTACGATGCCTCAGCGGTGATGTCACGCTGAGGTATCAGAAAATTCACCGAAGCGTTTATGAACTACTTTGGTGTGACGTGGCTTCAGCGCTGAGTTGTTTGATGACTTTATGAAAGTGCCCTATACAATAATCGTGTAGTCCAATATAAGCTTTTCCATTCCTACGATTACCTGGAAAATGTCTTGGTTAATGAAAATATACTCCAAATGATAAACGTGTTACATGTTTTAGCAGCATGGCTACTAGTAACTACTTATCTGCTGATAATACATACAATAATAGAACCTAGGGTAGAACTATTCACATCTCATACTAGACGAAAGCAAAGAAGCAGTTTACTTTATAATTACTCCAATATGCAACAGACAAGAATGAACGAATTGTTACCAGGAAGCAGCTCTTTCCAGGAACGGTATTACATTTGACCAGGGAACTCACTTTCCACAAAAAGTGAACACACTTCCCCATTTTAAATGCTTCATGTAGAAATCAGAGATGTTTACCGAGGTGTTGATTGTGGTAAATGCACAGGCACATGGCTTCCCGAAGAATTATAGGAACCTGAAGATGGTATCGGACCGTCCATGGCAATTGTGTCGGCTATAGCGCTTATATAATCTGGTATTGACGGCGAACTAACACGATTTGGCGTTTCATGCCAGGCATCACGGGGCAGAAGTCTGGAAGCAGAAGTGTGAGGCTCGTCTAGTGATTCTAATGATGATCCAGATAGGGACTGAAGAGGAATTTGGGGAATTTCTCGGGTCAACAACGGAGTTTCATGTTCAGGTGTTTCAACAACAAGGACAGTTGGCTTCTGTTCCATTTCAGTGTTGTGATGACGTATTTTGAAACGTCGTGCTTGCCATACAGACAACTTCCCTTTGTGATAACTCAAGAGACGCAATTTGTCTTGCTGGATGCTATCTCCACTAGCGCCTCCTTGACCGGCAGCTTGTCGGCTGGTGGTGGATGTCGTATGAGGTAAGGCTTGAGAGGTAGAAGGTTGCGCACCGGCTGTGAGAAATTTTGGGGGGGTCTCTGGTGTGCTCAGTCCATGCAAGGAAATGGTACGTGATGTCCAGTCACCGTCTTCCTTTTTAAACTCACCAGTAACTCGTAAAAATTTCTTTTCTTGGATTAGCAAGGGACGGAGGCGCTGACGCTCGATCGTAAGAAATACTTCACCCAGCACGTATCCCTACAATAAAAGAGAAACCCAATAAAACAAGCACAATAATGCCATGCACCAAAGAGTGCTACCCACCTCCACCCCACAAAGGATATTAAGACTATTAAGATATAGTTATAGTTTATGGTTCTGATGGTTTTGTTTTTTAAATTGCTAGAAATGTATATTATTTTGTTGATGGATTGTATTGTAATGTTGCCACTAATAAGTGTTTGCTCACTTCGTGGCATCTTTCTTTCTTTAATAATAAAAAAAAAAAAAAAAAAAAAAAAAAAAAAAGATTACAAATAAAAGAGGGAAAGGAAAACAAATTAACGCTGTCAAATGAATGAAGGGAGGGGTTGGGAAAATTATGTGGGGAACAACAGAAGTATCATTCATTGTGTTTGATTTTTCTTTCACCAATGCAGAGATTCGAACCTCCTTCCTACCAAAGTTGCGATGATGGCTGCACAGCATTGGCAGAGCTCAGCGGGGTTCGAGAATATTACGTAATCTTGTAACCTGGTTACTGATGAAAGAGGGGAAAAAATGAGAAATTTTGGAGGAAAGAGAAAAAGTTAAGAAGTCCTAAAGACAGATCATAGAATAATACAAAGGTAATTATTTTTAGAAGATACAGTTCTTGACAAATGGTCACTGTCCTAATCTTCTCGTGAAAACCCTGGAACTTCATTTTGGTGGACGCAGAAAGTGGCATTTTTATCGATGTACTGATCGCTAAGAAAGTACTCAAATTTGGTAAAATTTCCAAGGTTATAATCGTTTGTGTTCTGAAAAGCCGAAACTTCCCTTCGAATAAACTGACTGAATTTATAAATAATTTTTATTTGGTAGCAATTGAAGGAACCCCCCCCCACCACCATAAAAAAAAAGGGTAAAAAAGTTTATTTTGAGGAAATTCGAAGAAAATTTGAGGAAATGAAGGGCAGGTTACAAGTGCTGTTGAAAGATTCTCGGAGTATGGAGCTCAGTTGATCTGTTTGGTGACTAGAAAGGAGGGGACATTGGGAAAATCCTTGCCAATAGGGAAGTGTGCGAGACTACCAGGTTCCTTCAGCAGCCATAGGATCTATCTGGGATAATAGATCCGCCCTTGGCATTGGTAGAGGTCAGCCTAGCTCCCGGAAGAAGTTGGAGAAGTTGACCTGTTTGGTGACTAGAAAGGAGGGGACCTTGGCAAAATCCTTCCCAACAGGATAGTGCAAGAGACTATCAGGTTCCTTCAGCGGCCATATCATAGGGCCGATCTATTACCCCTGATAGTCCTATGGCTGCTGAAAAAACCTGGTAGTCTTGCACACTTTCCTGTTGGCAAGGGATCCTCATTTCTGGTCACCAAACAGATCAATTATTTTAACTTCTTCAGGGAGCAAGGCTGAGCTGTGCCAGTGCTGTGCAGCCATCATCACAACTTTTTCCTTGTATAGCTGAACTCTTGGTCACACTTAACGTAAAACATTACGAGCTTATACTCGCCATGCATCCCAGCACTATCGTCTAAGCTCATTAAGTTCTTCCAAAATACGCGATTACTTTCCCGATCCCCCTTTGTATCGTGACTGCAGAAGCATCAGCCTCATCGGCTCTTCGAGGCAATTTTTCTGCTGAATCCACATACTGTAGCTTTTGACGCGCACCCAGCGTTAGCCATGGCGCCAGAAGGAGAGAGGATCAATTTTGCTAGGGAAATCCTAGGTTCTTTTACATGCCACAATCGACATGAGCACGAGACATCACAGGGCCCTTCTCTGCCCGAAAATGCCAGGGGTGGCTGATGCCGGATTCGAACCCAGGACCTCTGGTACTGGAGACGGTCATGCTAACCATCAGGCAACCTCACCCCTTGAATCCACATACTAAAGATGGTGGACGTGCAGCATTTTTATTTATGTAAACATAATTAACAAATGGTGGAGATTGCTGTAGCACAGAGCGTTCTTGCTAAGCTAAAAGGAGTTAACAAATCACTCGATAACAAGAAATAAAAAGTATTTGTCCGGCAGGTATTTTACTTTAACATATTTATAACATCCTTAACAAATCCAACATCATGCTGAAGCAGTGTGTTCTTGCCTAAATACACTGGCATATACTGAAGCAATACGTTCGTTCCCAAAAGACACTAGCATACACTGAAGCAGTGCACTCGTTTCCAAAAAAAAAAAAAACCACTGGCATACACTAAAGCAGTGAATTCGTTCCCAAAAAATACTGGCATACACTGTAGCAGTACATTCGTTCCCAAAAGATACTGGCATACTCTGTAGCAGTACGCTCGTTCCCATAAAACACAGGCATACGCTGAAGCTGTGCATTCATTCCTAAAATACTCTGGCATACACTGAAGCAGTGCATTCGTTCCCAAAACACACTGGCATATGCTGAAGCAGGTTGTTTCCAAGAGTCACTGGCATATACTGAAGCAGTGTGTTCGTTCCCAAAAGACACCGACATATTTTGAAGCAGTACGTTCACTCCCAACAGACACTAGCATACGTGGAAGCAGTGTATTCGATTCCAAAAGTCTACGGCTTATGCTGAAGCAGTGCATTGTTTCCAAAAGACAACGGACTATGCTGAAGCAGTGCATTCGTTCCCAAAGGATGCTGGCATACGTTGAAGTAGTGCGTTCGTTTCCAAGAGTCACTGCAATACGCCGAATACTGCAGTGTATTCGTTCCCAAAAGACTGACGTCACGTTTGATGGAAGCCACGTTAAGGTCGTATCGGCCGTTTATCCGTCCGACTAGTTAAGGAAAGTGCTCTAAGGACTGATATTCATTGTACAGACAATTTTGCGCAACTAAAACGATTTTTTATAGTATTTTGGTAGATTTCCCAGTAAACAAATGGCATGGACTTTAAGGTCCCTCTACTACTTACTGTAACCGCCACAAACGGGTCTCAATGCACAAATATGGTATTGGGTCTCCTGGAGACGTGGAACATTTAGCGTGTACGCTCATTCCAAGATCAGCTACAAAAGATGCAGCATTTCTTCCCTCCTGGCTCCAGTAATGAATCGTGGGTTTCACATGACCCAGTGATAGAGGGAACAATCGAATCACCGAAGATATTTCCACAACAAAACGAACGAACTAATAATTTTTCGTGGGATATGCTCAATTTAAACCACAGATGTGGATGACCAAACACTTTGACAAGTACTGCGTCATATATATCCCTTTAATGGCCTGTTTGACATCACAAGAAATGAATAAATTATGTTTAGTAGTTTTGAGAGATGAAATTATTCTTTAGATGGAAATACGGGCGGACTATGCATCAATGCTATCTGCACAATGATAACACACAAAAAGATAGTTTTAGTTGTTTAAAATCGTATGCAACAGACAATACCAGAAAAAAATTAGAAAGTATGTTTCCGAACTTCTTCTGTACTGCTAAGTAGGCAGGGTTTACAGTGGTACGGGAATCTGTCCTAAGGTCGCCACCTGTGTGAGACGGCTAGAGGCGTGTGCTAGAACGTTGTCTAGGCTAATTTTGGGGGCTTGGTAATATATTACAACGAACTGGCCAACAGTCGTTCGCAAATTATGCAAATTAAGTGTTTCACTTTGTTTTCATTATAGGTAACTCTGCACAATGTGCTGCGTACATATATGCACTTGTACAGTCAGGACACCACGGCACTCCTACAATGATTAGCTATAATACCATGGCACTCTTTGTTTCTATTTTATCGAGGGATATATCTTTTCTTTACGTTCGGAGTATGAAAAAGGGATACCAATTCAGATGAAAAATTCCCAAATTGCCACATTAATGGAAGCAAAGCGAAGCTAGCTCATCTATTCAATCACAGGAAAAGGGACTCTGGTTAAGTATTTACAGATCAGTGTTACTTTAACGTGAGACCACCACGTTAAACTTCTATTCTGGCTTTTTGGACAACATATTGGGCCTAGTTTGAATCCCCAAAGAATATTAAAATTGCGAGAAGTGGTAGAAAATGACAAGTTGCCCACAGACGTGCAAGCAAGAGAACACACGTTATTAAATTTTAGCATTCGTAATTTATGTGCCTTGATCGCCTAAACAAAACAAACAATTGACAATGAGAAAATTAAGTTAGCTGTACACCCCCTACCCACCACATCCAATACTTACTAAGTCAAACATGCAATAAAAGGTCCCAGGAAAGTGGGAAACTGGCGCAGTGGTAATTGCTTTCCCATTTTCCTGGGACTTTTCATTGCATGTTTGACTTAGTAAGTATTGGATGTGGTGGGTAGGGGAGTGCAGCTAGATGTATTTTCTCATTGTCAATTGTTTTTGTTTAGGTGATCAAGACACATAAATTAAGAGTGCTGAAAATTTAATAACGTGTGCTGTTCTCTTGCTTTCGAGTCTTTTTGGCCCTGCCAGCGGGCATCTTGCGTCATTTTGAATCTCCTTATTACATTTATTTATGCTTCTAACAATGGGCAAGTATGGTCTGAGGCTTTAATTTTACCTGGGTAAAAATGATCCTAAGGTTGCAAAAAAAATGATTTTTGGTCTGGGGAAAACCAAACTGGAGGGAAAAGCTCTGGGGTTGCAAAAAAAGATGACCTAGGGTCTGGGAGGAACCGAAGAGGAGGAAAAAGCCTTGGAGTTGCAAAAAGATGACGCAGGGTCTGCAGGATCTTAAAGCCCTTAAGAGTTGCAGAAAAAAATTACTAGGGTCTGGGGGAACCGACGACGAGGGAAAAGCCCTGGGATGCAAAAAATGACTTGTTACCTGGAGAAACCGAAGGGAGGGAAACGTCCTGGGGTATAAAAGATGACTTGTGACCTGGAAGAAACCAAATGGGAGGGAAAAGCAAAGGTTGTCTCGGACACCGTGGTTTTTGTGCAGAAATCCTAAGGAAGTGTACAGTAGGGATCCGAGGGAAAGGTATTGACGTCTTAGGGTGTTTTAAGAAAAACTTAAAGAGATTCTTCCACTCGACTTGCACAACAACATAAAGCGCTATTTCGATATCCTCTGGTTTTTCTTTCTGTGGGCCTATTTATCCCTCGCTATAAGTACCCATCCACAAAATCCGGGCTTTCTTTCTGTCCTCGAAGCCACTGTAACAATTAAAGTAATTGTGTTTCATGGAGTGTGTTACCCACCGGAAAATTGCAGGGCTTTTCCAACGGTTTGGTCCTAGGGCAAATAACTTCTTTTCTGTCGGCTGGATTAACAAAACAGAAAGTAGCTTAACAAATTAGATTATGTAAGCCTGATTTCAGCATATTACTTACCCCAAGTCCAACTATTGGGATAACCATAATAACGAAGTAATGCTGAAAAATAAATGAATATGAAAATCAACTTTTGCTGCAACAAAACTTGGTTACATAAATTTTTAAAAACAACACAAAAAAAAGGAATTAAAAAATTCAAATGGTATCCTTCCCATGGCGGCTGAGCAGTGATATCTCTTCCTAGAAGCTTGAAAATGCAATCAGTAGCTAGAAACAGGTGTGCGTGAGTGTGTGTGTGTGTGTGGGGGGGGGGGGGGACACCCCATTTTGCCAAACAGAATTTGCACAAGGGCTGTAAGCCTCCCAAAAAGCATTTTTACTCTGTTTCCTGGCTTCAACAGTGTGTTCCAAAAGTGTGTTGAAGGTAAGTAACGTGACCTTTTGATAAACCTATGTGCGTTTTAAGAATCGACCACTTTGTGGGCAGAACGAGCAGAGCATTGAAGGTTGCTTTTGCTTCACTTCTGATAGCAAAGCATTGAAGATGACATCACTTCTGATAGCAAAGCATTGAAGGTGAGATCACTACTGATAGCAAAGCGTTGAAGGCAAGATCACTTCTGATAGTAAAGCATTGAAGGTGACATCACTTCTGATAGTAAAGCATTGAAGGTGAGATCACTTCTGATAGCAAAGCATTGAAGGTGACATCACTTTTGCTTACAGAGCATAGGTGAAATCACTTCTGCTAGCAGAGCATTGAAGGTGACATCACTTCTGCTAGCAGATCATTGAAGGTGACATCACTTCTGCTAGCAGAGCATTGAAGGTGACATTACTTCTGATAGCAGAGCATTGAAGGTGACATCACTTCTGCTATCAGAGCATGAAGGTGAGATCACTACTGATAGCAAAGCATTGAAGGCGAGATCACTTCTGGTAGTAAAGCATTGAAGGTGAGATCACTTCTGATAGTAAAGCATTGAAGGTGAGATCACTTCTG
>JAHWFP010036608.1:66302-107298 GCA_023313725.1 Lithobius niger
GTGAGATCACTTCTGATAGTAAAGCATTGAAGGTGAGATCACTTCTGCTAGCAGAGCATTGAAGGTGAGATCACTACTGATAGCAAAGCATTGAAGGCGACATCACTACTGATAGTAAAGCATTGAAGGTGAGATCACTTCTGATAGCAGAGCATTGAAGGTGACATCACTTCTGATAGCAGAGCATTGAAGGTGACATCACTTCTGCTAGCAGAGCATTGAAGGTGAGATCACTACTGATAGCAAAGCATTGAAGGCGAGATCACTACTGATAGTAAAGCATTGAAGGTGAGATCACTTCTGATAGCAAAGCATTGAAGGTGACATCACTTTTGCTTGCAGAGCATAGGTGACATCACTTCTGCTAGCAGAGCATTGAAGGTGACATCACTTCTGCTAGCAGATCATTGAAGGTGACATCACTTCTGCTAGCAGAGCATTGAAGGTGACATCACTTCTGATAGCAGAGCATTGAAGGTGACATCACTTCTGCTAGCAGAGCATTGAAGGCGACATCACCTTTGCCAGCAGAACATTGAAGGTCACACCACTTCTGCTAGCAGAGCATTAAAGGTGATGTCACATCTGATAGGAAACCATTGAAGGTGACATCACTTATGCTAGCAGAGCATTGAACGTGACCGCACTTCTGCTAGCAGAGCCTTGAAGGTGACAGCACTTCTGATAGCAGAGCATTGAAGGTGACATCACTTCTGCTAGCAGAGCATTGAAGGTGACATCACTTCTGATAGCAGAGCATTGAAGGTGACATCACTTCCGATATTTGGAACACTGATGAAGATTGCTGAGTTCTGATCGTAGCTTCGGAAGGTAGTGATGGAAATTCGACGTAGAGCATTGAGCAGAAAAGAAATTATAGTTTATTGAGGAGTCTTTTGCTAGACCGAATAATTGTCATCTTCAGAACTCGGTTATACGCCTAGTATTAATACAATAAAACATACAATACTATAAAAGATGTATTTGGCTTGTTGCTATAATTTTTCATCAAAGACCTGCATAAGTGACCTATTTAAAAAATAAAAGACGGGAATTACAAATTTCTGCCAGTTCCCAAATTTCTGCTTTTCTTCTTATTTAAGCAACATTTAGTGTTTTGCAAGGCTGTGACTGTATCAATCTAAATAATAATTCTGGCGGCCGGCTAAAAGGAAAACCGGAAGGACAACAATCACTTCTCTCCTCACTCCCGCATTGCAAATGCACTCTCCTATTCTACCTGCATGGAAACAGGAGGCAGGCATGAGTGGTCGATCAACTCAATAAAGGTTCAATCTGACAAGTCGTCGGCCCGAACAATCACTTCTCCCCTCCTTGCGCCCGCATTGCAAATGCACTCTCCCATTCTACCTGCATTGAAAGAGGAGGCAGGCATGAGTATTCGATCAATCTGACAAGTCGTCGGGAAGAATGCCGGGAAAATGTCCCGGGAAATGTGTCTGTAAACTTAATTCATGACCGGCCCCGTGCATAGCACAGGCTTTCTCCAGTATAGTATAATTCTTGAATGGAAGAAATTTGCCCAAGTTAACATTCTAAATTCTTTCCAAAAGACACCTTAACATTACAAAAAATCCAGAAAATTGGCAAATTTCTTCCAAATCTTTCCCAACAAAATTATTTCCGAATCAAAAACTCATTCAAATCGAAGAATACTATTTTACCCATGTTACAGATATGGTTTAATGCCCCAGTTCTTTGTGAAGTTTTGACTACTTTTAACACTTAGAATTTTTTTTTCTATTTTTCAAGAGAGATGGCAGCCTAGTTAGAAGTTATGTTTTCACACTATCACGATTGTTGTCGAACAGTCGCAACTTGCTAAAGTGTACAGCAAGCTTTATCTTTGCTGGCCTTTTGTATGGGCTAGTTTAGCCTTTGGCGTTCTCGGTTGATCCCACCCCCCAGCCACGCACTCATCGCTTTACTCGCCCGCGTGAAGACTTCGATGCTGAATAGTTTTAGCGCCGAAGTGTTTTAACGAATTTGCTATATGTAAAATAGGTAGGAAATAAGTTTGTGTTTGGTATCGACGGGAAATGTCATCACGTGCTTCGTTGTGAATGTCGTAATGTTCGCTTATGGTTCAGTGCAAGCGAAATAGCTCCTCGCCTATGGTTTGGAAGAAGCGATGTGTGTGTATAGATGGGTGCGTAAATATTTCAGTGTTAGTTTTTTTTAAAGAATTTTTAGCTTTTTTTAATACAAAAAAATTTGGGGGGTTAGAGATTGCTGTCAGAGATCGCTGTAAGAAAGCCACATCTGGGATGTGACGAGGGGAAGGCGTGAAAAATGCACATTAATACATTAATGGCTTGTAGTTGCTCAACCGATTGCGAGTGTTTTTTATTTCTAATTGTTACTCACAATGCTGACAAACTTGATCACCAAAGCATAAAGCAGCGTCGCCAGTAAACCAACGCATAAAAGCACCCATGGATACAGCATCCATAGCAAATACTGAAAAAAAAGAAGAAAAAACACAAGAAACTAGCATTATCGGCCGAGCGTATAGTGGTTCAAACGACAGGAATGAAATTTGGTACATCAATCGAAACCCCCAAAAATTACTGAGCTAGAATTTGCCACTAATCGACGAATTATTAAAGAAGAAATTACAAATTTTAGAATTTATTTCTAACACTCACCATTGTAAATTCTGAATCCTGAATAGTTAATCATACAGCTATTAACTAACCACATTCACAGTGAACTAATGAAACTAAAAACTCGCAGTAAAAAATAGATTAAAACAGGAGCTTTCGCCTAGTCTTACTGAGCATTCTCAACTGCCTCCACATTCAAACCTGGCTTCTCCCACATGTGGTGGCAGTTGAGAATGCTCAGTAAGACTGGGCGAAACCTCCTGTTTTAATCTGTTTTTATAATGTGATTAGGCTGAGTTTTTAGTTAGATGCAGCTATTACGCAACAAATTCATCGAACTAGGAGCATGAAATTTGGTACGCAAGTCACTCTTAGAAGCACAATTCGAACCAGCAATGGAACTCCCATGAAATATCCCAAAGGGCCCCCAGCTCCCCACCGTAGGGCCCCTCTTTACCAGCGCCCCACTGTGTCCCGTGTCCGAGGTTTGACCAATAAATTCTTGCAGATCCGAGCTAAGAGCCTGACATTTGGTAAACAAGTCATTCTTAGCAGCACACTAAATTGCCAAACTCCAAGGAACATGCATTTCGTTTACTCGCATTCCTAAAGCATTTCGCTAAATGGTCGTTTTTTCATTTTCCCCCAAGTTCGCTACAATTTGTAGTATTGCAGTGGTGTGATAATTACTCCAAGGCTGCAGGTGTTGGATGTCTCTCTTTTCGTTTCGTGCAGGGCTAGAAGCAACCACGAAGCAGCAAAATAGGTGCTAGCTTGGCACAGAAACAAGATAGCTGTTTCCCACAGGTAAATATTTGGTCATCTACTGCAAATAAGGGATATTTTTTTTTTGCAGTAATGGTGATGTAACAAACCAAGATAGCTGCTTCCCACAGGCAAATATTTGGTCATCGAACTGCGCAACGAACAGGCAAGTTTTGGAAATCGCGAGAAATTACGATGACCATGTAGCAATGTTTAAAATTATTGTTGAACTAGTTTTTCATCCTTGTTATTTATAACACATTTAATGGTTTATGTATTGCTGCATGTCTTTAGTAGAAACTGGAAACTCATCGCAAATAAATAACGAAAGTATAGTAGTTGCTAGGTATTCGCTCCATCCACTTGTTTCTAGTTGCCGCGGATGTAACACCACGAAGTTACAAGCAAGTAAGGAGGCGCTGGTCACGAATTAGCATGGCGGTCTGTTATGACTTCCACGTTGCTGAAAGTTTCAACAGTTTCATCCTGGTGATAAGCATAAAAGCTACATTCGCATGGTAACTTCCACTAAAAAAGTAAACCTACCTTACGAAGCTCCTTTCTGTCAAAAACGACGGAAGAAAAGTATAAAGCAACGCACAGATACATAATGGCACCCACAGATGGATATAACTGCTGAACTAGAAGAAAAAAACCGACACAATACAATGACTGAATTGCTTGTAAAGGAAATAATGCTTTGGTTTTTCGGCAACTGACATGTTAGGACAGTTGCAACAATGGTAGTTGAAAGGGTCTACGGATGTTAGGAATCGAGCTATGCCCATTAAACTAGGGGGTGGTATCACAGTCACTGTTGGGTTTTTTGCTCATTTTCAACTTTCAACTGCTATTGTGACGTTTCTAATTTAGGTGGGTCACTCCAATTAGATTCATTCGAAAGGTGGGAATGTCTTCTTAGCAACAAGGATAGTTGAAAGGGTGTACGACTGTTAGGAACAGAGCTACGCCCGTCTTACTAGGGGCTGGTACAACAGTCACCGTTGAACTTTACAGCTTTCAAATGGTGCTGAGAAGTTTTTAACTTAGGTAGACCCTTTCAACTACAATTGTTGCAAAGAAGGCATCCATACCTTTCGAATGAACGTAATTGGAGTCATCTACCTAAACTAGAAACGTCTCAGCACCAGTTGAAAGTTGCAAATGAGCAAAAAGTCCAATGGTGACTGTTATACCCGCACCTAGTATAACAGACGTAGCTTGGTTTTTAACAATCGTAGACTCTTTCAACGACCTTTGTTGGAAGGAAGAAATTCCCACCTTTCGAATGAATCTAATTGGAGTTATCTACCTAAATTAGACACGTCACAATACCAGTTGAAAGTTGTTATATGAGCGAAAAGGCCAATGGTGACGGGGATACCTGCCCCTAGCAAAACGGGCGTGGGCCCTTTCAACTACTCTTGTTGCAAAGAAGACAGTCCCACCTTTGGAATGAATCTAATTGAATCATCTACCTAAATTAGACACGTCATAATAGAAGTTGAAAGTTGAAAATGAGCGAAAAATCCAACTGTGACCGTGATACCAGCCCCTAGTAAAACTAGCGTAGCTCGGTTCGTAACAGTCGTAGACCCTTTAAACGACCCTTGTTGAAAAGACGATGTTCCCATCTTTCGAATGAATCTAATTGGAGTCGTCTACCTAAATTAGACACGTTATAATAGCAGATGAAAGTTGAAAATTAGTGAAAAATCTAACGATGACTGTATTACCAGCCTACAGTAAAACGGGCGTAGCTCGGTTCCCGAAATTCGTAGACCCTTTCAACGATCCTTGTTGCAAAGAAGAAACTCCCACCTTTCGAATGAATCTAATTGGAGCCATCCATCTTAATTAGAAACGACGCAGCGGCAGTTGAAAGTAGTAAGTCGACAAATTGAGACGTCTATTAGCATTAAATTAGCCAAAAAATGGCCGTAAATGGCCTAAAATCCATTTTTCTCGAAAACCATAACAGATATGAAAAAAAATGTATAGGAATGACATTGCAGATTACATTATTGCAAACAATGTTTATCTCAACAGTTTTTGTGTATCACTAACGGTTCTTGCATAATCGGCCAAATGGCCAAATTGGGCGCCATTTTGGCCGTCATCTTTAAGGCCCAATACATTAAATGCGTATTTCCAAGGTGGCAACATGTGGAAAACTATTCCTTGGGATGTAAACAACAACTCCCAAGTGAAAAATAAAAGTTGGCAAAATGTACACGCTTTTTCACAACTGCTCCCTGACTATCGAGTGTTGGTATTCTTTCCAAAAATTGTTCCAGCAGCTATTAATAGAGAATTTTTTTTGATAAGGTACCAAGTCCAAAAGATTATGGATTATTGATAAGGGTAAGCAAGAATCTGTTTTGAACTTGGCTTAGCTGGCAGACGATTACTGTACTAATCACCAGGAAACAGTTCTCGAGACTGTGGCGTTGGTCCCACAATGGAAATGGTGGTCCACAGGTCAGAAATAATTCAGCATTTCAAAGCATTCTACTTATTTTAAAAGACAGTTGGCTAAAGTTGGGTGAATTGAAGCACGCATGGCATTAGAGAAGCATCATAGCTTTAGACTACTTCAAGTCTTAATTTTAGTGCGGTTGACTCAATTTTATATTTAACAATAATTTAATACATTTTAAGGCAATTGAAGCCTTTACTGTCCTTTTTTTCTTTTTAAAATTATCTTAAAAACCATTCGAGTCATAAAAATTAGTTGTAGGACCAAGGCGAAAGTCACTTAAAAAGTAAGCAATTTTGTACTCCTATACATATTTGTGTAGGATTAACCGTTAGCCAGTAAATTGTAAATTAAGTGAGACCTGTTCCCCCATACCGAAGATAAGGAAAGGATCTTCCGTCAAAATAAAAATTCCTACAACACCCCCCCTCTCTACGAAATGCAGCTTTCCAGCAAGTTATTCATTGAGTTATTTTTAAAGAGTTAAAATTGCCCCATTGAAAAGAACAATCTATTATTGTACATGGAAAGATAATAATTGATAATGAGTGTTATTTATTCTCAATCTTCCATTAATTTTATGAATGTCAATAAAATGATTAAATCGTGTGCAGTATATCCAAAATAATCAACTTACAGCCATAGCAAGTTTCAAACTGAAATCCATATACAACAAATCCGGTTCCACAAATTAACAGGAACACAATCCAAGACTGAAATGATATAATGCGGAATTAGGATTAAGTATAACCTAATGCATATCCTTAAGTACACCATTAAGTACATCCTTAGTATCCTACGACATAACCTCAAGAATATCTATTACTATATTATATCTAATAAGAATATATTATCCTATGCTACAAGTCAAAGTTTTGCAGCAAATAGACGTAGTTTAGTGAAAGCACAAGCTTTGAAAATCGCCCACTAAATGCCGCCGTACGCATCTTGGGCATCTCACTGGCAATTTGTAAATGACGTCATGCACGAAGTCCAGATTTATTTTAAGGATCATTAGCTTCGTCCTTCTTTGTTTAGCTTTCGTCCGTCGTTCACTGTTACACTTTCCGCAATATTAAAAGGATATTGCAAATGACGAAAACAAAATGTAGTGAACGAGCAACAACAAAAATAAGGACGAAACCAATGCACAAATTTAAAGTCGAATCACCATTGTCCCGGGTACCTGGTGGGGACTAAAACTGGCAGGAGGTACGTCCGTGTGTTTCACAGCGCGTCTGTCAGCCCTGCTATTCGCTAATAATAACTAAATACAGGCTGGTCCACAGAAAATTTGACGACCCAACATTTTCAAGTCCAACTTTTCTAGTTAGCACCCCTCAGAACCAGGAGAGGACAGATATCTTCTCGTTTCATTTATTTTATTTCAGTCCTCTTCTGGTTTTGAGGGGTGCTGACTAGAAAAGTTGGACTTAAAAAATGTTGACTCGTCAGTTTTTTGTGGACCACCCTGTATGTTGCAACTGTTGCCAAGCACCCGTCGTAGCATCTTGGGAGTGCATTTTCATTTCTCTTCGTTGTAATTGAAGGATAATGTTTAGCAATGGAGAAACTTACTCCACCCGAGAGAAGTCGGGTAGTTCTGCTAGTGACTGCACAAAGGTAGAAGCAGGTGTTCAAAAATTCCAGCTCGGCTGGAATAGGGGTTTTTAGTACGGATTAAAACTGAAACGTTGGGGATTATGACAACAGATGAGAACTGACGCTTTGGGGACGCTTGAGAACAGATGAAAACTTAAGTTTTGGGGACGGATTGAGAACTGAAGTTTTAGGGACGCACGAGAACTGAAGCTTTGGGGACGTAGAAGAATGGATAAAACGTGAAGCTTTGCGGACGTTTGTGAATAGACGAAAACTTATGCTTTGCGGACGTTTGTGAATGGACGAAAACTTATGCTTTGCGGACGTTTGTGAATGGACGAAAACTTATGCTTTGCAGACGTATAAGAATGGACGAAAACTGAAACTTTGGGACGTATAAGAATGGATGAATGGACGTATACGAATGGACGTAGAAAAATGGACGAGAAAAATCAACAAATTCAAAAAGTTGGTAAATCTGGTTGACACCCTTCCAATTTTTCCCAAGTTTCCAAAGAAGAACCCTTCATAGTATTCAGGAGGAATTTTATGTCCGCGACAGTGGGGCACCCAGCACTTTTCGTTTGCACTCAAGAGAAACAGTGCAAGGAAGCTTGGTACGTGGTTATAAATGTGTTTCCTTTGTTTCCGCAAGGGTAGATTAACCCAGGGGTTTCTTCCTCCTCCCTCCCTTCTCCAAACTCTTCCAAATCAGGTGGGCGAACGAGTTTTCGTTCCTTCACGAAAATTTTTGCCAACACCGAATTTTTTGTCAACACCGAATTTTTGTCAACACCGAATTTTAGAAAAAGTATGCAACAAAAGTTCTTACCCTACTTGTGTAATTGAATTAGCTGGTAACGATGCTGACGTGCCCCTTTTGCCCATGCCCTTTTTGCAAAATTCCCTTTTCATATTATAAAAAAGGAAAAAGGGCCTAACGGTCTAAAAGGCCTAAAAGGAAAAAGAGGGGGCAAAAAAGACTTGAAAGGGGCTAAAAAAATTATGAATAGAAAGATCCCCAGAAAAAAATGCCCAATAAAACTTACTGTGCCCTTTTGTTAAAATTTGCCCCTCTGCCCTCTTTGGGGTCTGTGCATGCTACTGCACTTACTGATTGGCATGCACAATTGGACAGGAAAATAGGATTTGTCAATGTCAGTTCTGAACACTGGCTTAGTGTGGCCAGGGGTGAAACTTGGAGTTGGAGAATTCAAACAAGGTTTTTGATGCGTGGGTAAATCAATGGATCTTATATCTACTTCAAACTTTGTTAGGTTAAAATAACTGCCCTCTTATTCTACTTTCCTGCATAGTAGGAAACTCTTACGAAAGCTAGTCTTAATTTTAATTTCTAATTTAATAATAAATCGGTTGCTAATGTCCCAATATGGGAATGTGAAAAGTTACTGAAAGGAATAACGAGAATAAATATTATCAGTAAAGTTATGGGCAAAATTTTAACAAAAAAATATTTAAAAAATATTGCCCAACCCTGGTCAAAACAACTAATTGGTTGGAGCGAAAATCGTCAACAGATTGTTTAACAAGATGTGGGCTACAATGCAGAAAAGAGCCAACAGTATCATCAATAAAAAAAAAAAAACACGTAGCATCACGTATGGCTATAGAGAAGGATGCTAAAAAGAATTAAGGTAGGAAAAATTATGAAATTGGAAAGGGAATTCCATAAATTGGCATTTATGCAATAAAGTTCCTTACTGAATTCAAGTTATGGACGGTTCGTTACCTTCAGTTTAAGGCCGCCCGCGCACTGAGCGACTTGGCCGCGCGGCCAGGTTGCTGCAGCCAATGAAAATGATTACTGCGTGGTTTACATAAACGGTAAGCATTCTCATTGGCCGCAGCAACCTGGCCAAGTCGCTCAGTGCGCGGGCGGCCTAAACAGAGAACCCTTTGTATGAAAAGTGGAGACAGAATTTACAAAAGGGTATTCACTAATTTGGTGTCGATTCCTCTTATTTTAAGGATGAAAATGAGGCCCCTCTGTGATTACGTCATGCAAGTGAAGAAAGTTGAAGAAACTTATTCTACAGACGTTGTTGATAACTATGATGGACATTTTGATTATACAGTCATGGCCAAATTATTATGGATTAGCCAAAAAAGAGTACATTTTTTTTCAGTTAGAAGCATACATTGACTATTTAGGTTACTTAACTAATATTAAAAGTTCATTTTAGTATTAGGTATATCTATCTGTTTAACTCTATTTTATAACACTAAATGGCACTGTGTGATGCTTTTTGGCAGCTTTACTAAGTTTGACACCAGAGGTGGCCAGAGTCATTGCAAATGGCCGACTGCTGGTAGGAAGCCTCGTACCAATACTGGTAAGAATTTTAAACTGCTTCCCTAATTAAGGTGTTGTACAAAGATGTACATTAGTAGTTTTAATAGTTTTAGGCATCGAGAATTGTAGTTGAACTTAATGATTTATGTTTTTGTCCTGTTCATGTTCAATTCGACCAAATTCGTACAAATTCATCAAAATGGGCCAAAGGAAAGCATTTAAGTCCATATAAACAATGGTCAAATCAAGTTGTTATTGAAAAACACAAGCTTTACACGGAAGGGTATTGCAAAACAATTGCAAATTCACCTCTGGTTAACTCTGTTAAACTTCCTTTCCAACTGCTATAGATTACCTCGGGACAGAGAGGGACAATATTGCTAGGAATGCCTAGTATCGTATGCATGCCGCAATCGGCATGAACACGAGCGCATTTCCGGATTCGTTTCTTCCGGAATGCGCAGTGGTGGTACCAGGCCAGGCTTGAACCCTAGGACGTATGGCTTGTGATGCGGTCCCGTTAGCCAGTCGGTACCTTCCTAAACGACCAAACAGAGCGAACCAAACGCACCACTGTTGGTCAGTGCCGGAGCAACAAGGGGGCGGCCGCCCCGGGCGCCGAAAGGGAAAAGGGCGCCGAAAATGCTGCCCTCCCCCCCCCTCCAAAATCAAAATTGAAAAAAAGAAGTTATATTGAAAAAAAATGGCGAAGCCTATAGCCTTAATACAATTGGTCGTAAAACATTTATTTGCGAGTTGCAGCAGTAGTTTACGACTGGGGTGTCCTCTGACTGGCAAGAAATCTCACAAGAACATGAACTTGGCAACAAATACTTAATTTTCGGCCCGTTATTTGGGACTAGCGCGCAATAAAAAATTTTAAAGCACTAAAAAACGTGGGAAATGCCACAAATCGTGGACTTCACACAGCCACCATATTGGAAAATTATCCAGTATGGCTGCCGTATGAAGTGCACAATTTTGTAGCAACTTACACCTTTTTTAATGTTTCAATACTTGTATTGTGAACAAGATTGAGAATAAGCCCCAAATTCCGGGCCGAAAATTAAATATTTGTTGCCAAATTCACGTTCTTATTAGTTTTCTTGCCAGTCAGAGAGAACCTATCATAAACTAAAATTTTCAAATGTATAGACAAATATTTTTATCTCATGCCTACCTACATCACCCGTTCATAGATGTGTGTTTTTTGTGTGTGTTGTTACTATCTCTATGGCACCGTGAAGGGGCCATTTTTGATAAGAGGCGTGGGGGAGGGGAACGGTTACAACCTGATGTATAAACACGGCGCTCAATGAGCTGCTGGCCTAGAGCGCTCAAACGTCATTCTCCGGCACTGCTATTGGTGATAGTTTGGCTCATTCCCTGCCAATATCCGTGTTGGTGCGGCTTGTTTGACGTCAACATCGTCAGTGATGAATCTGTTTCCGGCAAAACTGTTACCGCACACATGCTCAACCCTCCACCCCAGCAAACCACCTCCCAAGATGGTTCGCAATTTGGCATTGCTCTCGCCTGGTCACATCTATTAGCCAATCCTGGTCAAATCCATTAGCCAGGTCTGGTCGCAGTGAGGTATGACGTATCGAATACTCTGCTGAGCTTGTTGAGCTGTGTTGTAGTTTAGGAAGGCACTGAACGGCTGACGCAACATCACTGCGCACGCGCGACGTCAAGTTTGGAGCCAAACTGTCACCAACACTGGTGCGTTCTGTTCGCTCTGTTCGGAGCTTTAGGAAGGTACTGTATGTGCCACTCTACTGCAATGCACTTTCAGCATAAACTAAAAGTTCTTCCCATACCAGAAATTCCACAAATTCGTTAAAAGTTAACACAGTTAGCTTACATTTTATTTTTTTTAATGTTTAAATACGCTGCGTTTTTTATTGTACTATTCTGTTATAAATCACTGTATTTAATAAATGGGCGTCAAAGCTCACACTGTGATAGGCTTATGTTTTTCGATCAGTCTTTCTACGTTGCAAAACCCGATACTCGAATTATTTCTAAGCGATAATACTGTTCGTTCATCCAATTTGATCCCAACTACCCCCCGCCCCTCTCAATCGCGGTGGTTCGCAAGGGCCTGCCTATATAGGCTATACGGGCCTTTGGACACCTAGTGCAATGTAGCAGTTAAAAACCAAATATTACTTACAAATGAAGCAAGATTGAAGAACCGTCGGCAACTGCAGCAACTGCCACAACATACCACGCAGAACCAACAGCATCGACCACAATAAGGGAGCCTCTGAACCTCGGCGCACGAAAAACAAGATTGTCCATCATCTGCGAGCGCAATACTAAGGGCCAATTCCGAGTCGACTTGATTCGAAATTTGGTCCTGTGACGAACCAATCCTGTATGGATATATAAAGCTGTCCTCACTGGAAACGTAGTTGTTGCAACATGCGAATCGACCACGCCTTCGGTTCGGAATTTGCATACTGTGTGTTATCGCCGACATCTTGGCTTGTTGTTCAGTGTAAACGAGATTAATTAACTTCGGCCTGATGAGTCTACCTCATTTTGAAGTATTCTGTCGTAGTCTTTAGAGTTAGTAGCGATTATGGCGCTTGTGTTGAGAAGGATTACGACAATATTTTTGACTTTTCCTGATGATGTCATACTTGGTAACCTTAAACACCA
Organism: Lithobius niger; assembly: GCA_023313725.1. Taxonomy (NCBI): domain Eukaryota; kingdom Metazoa; phylum Arthropoda; class Chilopoda; order Lithobiomorpha; family Lithobiidae; genus Lithobius; species Lithobius niger. Next base: position 78,760 of record JAHWFP010036608.1, read on the forward strand.
AAGTCTTCTGATCGCGGTAACTTAAGGCACACAAAACGTAAATAGTAATGTTTTTTTTGTTTTTTACTATTTGTTGTCAGGAAGGAAATTATTGTTGCCATTGCCGCAGTTGATCATTGATATTGTGGAGTTATTTCATTGTTGTGTTGTTGTTTCATTGTTGGGTGCCGTCACCAACCTGCCGCAGGGCACAGCCACCTACAGAAAAGGCTGGATCAGATCAAGACAAATTAGGTGCGTAAAATCAACCATTGACATAGCAGGAAGCGCAAGTTGGCTAGGTGCTACCATCTCTACACAAAGCGGCGAAATTTCAAACTAACCGACGAAGGTTTCCAAATGCTGCCAATTGATGACGCCACTTGGCAAACTTGTCGCGTCGGTATTTGTCTCGCCTTCTAGCGGAGCATTGTGGAAGGCAAAGCTGATCCGGCCTTTACTGTAGGTGGCTGTGCGCAGGGTCACAGGGGATTTGGTAAAGATTGTAGCACACTACTCCGTTTCGTTTCGACCCTTTCCGACAACTGATAGTGCAGCGCACATTGCTTCCGTCGCTAACCGTTTCAATCGGCTCGTAGGGGCCTGACATTACGATGAGGTGTACGAACGTGCAAACAAACTAATCGTACGTTTTGAATGCTGTACATGAAATCCAGGCATGCTGAGGAATATGATTGAACGAACTAAGGGTGGCACGATATAACAATTTTTTCTCCCGGTAAAACTTTTACAATTATCGCGATAATCGATAATATCTCGTGGAATAATTATTTTAATTTTGTTAATTAAAAAAAAAAACTTGGATAAAGCCTATAGTTCAACCCTCACGAAGTAAATTGTGACACTCCCAGTAGACATGAAAATGCACTTGCAATTCTCCATTCCTTCTTCACCATGTACGCACAAATTAGCAGTTGTGTTGCTATTTAATCCTTAAATATTGTTTGCATTAAACTAACTCTCAGCTAAAGTGGCTAGCAACAGTGTTGCACACTTGGTTGGGGAGCCCTTGTAAGTCCACAGGCAATGCCGCAAACCGCGTGTTTCTAGCTGTTACGGTTTCCGAGATACAACAATTTAAGCATCAAGGTCTGCATGATAATTCGATAAATCGGGAAAAGTGCGATACGATAATCGACGAAATTTTTTTCGCGATATTATCGAATAAATGATTATCGGCCCACCACTAGAATGGAACTGTGAGCAATAGTTACAATTACCTTGCGTCGTAATAATCCATACATCGATTTTGTGATGAATTCGTGTTTGAATAAACCGTATGAAACAATGGTCGACGCCAAGAGTGTGAGCGAAGCACACAATACGGCTAGTCCCCTTAATGAAATGTGAAATGAAGTAACTTCCAACATATTTATTTATTCTGAAAAAATTCCATGTTGATATTACATTTTGTACAAGGCAGGTATAAACACACACACGTGTCTCTTCTGTAGACAAAGCTCTGAATATTATTTCCGAGCAAAATCAAGAATATTCTTATAGCAAAGTTCATCCTCTCCATGCGATAACATTAGCAACATTTTTCGCCCCAGATAGCACAGTACAGTAGTTCTTTTACATGCATTTCACCTCAGTACTGCAAGTTCACTGAAAACTAGCAGAAATAAATAAGAAAACACACAGTAACGGTCACAACTTTCAACATACGCCGTAGTAGCGATATTAGTGGTAATCAATGAATCCAGTTCAGTCTTAAATTTTTTTTTAATTCGTTCAGAACTAATGAACACAAAACAGAGTATGGCATGCTTTCCTGAAACCAAATCTACTCCACCCCCGTACCATTTCATACCGTATTGTGCCCTAGATTAGTTACACTGTACATTACTATAATTCATTTATAGTAATGGTGGCACTGTTGTTGTTGTGGATATAAAGACATTACATTATCATTATGCATTGGTATGGTTCAGTCACTAAATAGTACTTGCAGGTAATGACGTCAATATGACGTCAGGGAGTCTGAACTAATACTCCCATGACATGCAATCTGCACCATTTTTCTCAAACTTTTTGACGGAAAAATATGAAATGCAGCGATATTTCAACATACACGGTTTCAAAGATATATAAAGCTTTAATAGGAACATACTTAAAGATTAAATCCTCCCTCTCCCTTTTTTCTTCGCAGTGAGATGAATGTGATACTCCCGCCCAACGACTGTTGAGTATGGTAGGGTTGTTCCGGGCATCATTCTAGTTGGCAGAGTATTTTGCGTACACGTTTGTGAGATTACCTGAGACCCCAATATTGGTGAAATCTGCAGTGTGTGTTAATCATCAGATACGCTTGATGTAAAATAAAAAAATAAATAAAAACCAGCACTTCTCATGAAGATCTCGCAGATAACATTAGACCAGGGTAAACAATGTTCACTGGGCAGCATCTGTGGATGCGTCATTAGATCCTATTTTTTGCTATACTACATTATGTCAGTTACTCGTCCGGTATTGAAACACGTTAATGATGTCACCCAGATAAATAAGTCATCGGTAATCTTGCCGCTGTGCGTACGGAAATCACTCTGCCAGTTAACATTGAATGGATCGTCCTTGTCCTATGCTGCTGTGCATTCAACCTTCCCCGAGTTAATCCTATAGACTCTGAATAATGCCGTTTTAAATGGCTCGCAAGCAACAGCAATGTTGTAAAACCAGGGGCAACTATAGTTTCACACGTTCAAATTTTTCTTCACGACATATTTGAAATTCTCTTTATATTCACAGAATTCATCACACAACCAAATAAAAAGCAGGTTTTCTCAAGAAACTTGCAGCCATCGTCATCAGGCATAAAACCGAGTCCTACAAGCTCCCAACGAATGTCAGACACACTGCGAGTCCTACAAGCTCCCAACGAATGTCAGACACACTGCGAGTTCTACAAGCTCCCAACGAATGTCAGACACACTGCGAGTCCTACAAGCTCCCAACGAATGTCAGACACACTGCGAGTCCTACATGCTCCCAACGAATGTCAAAAATGGCTAAGTCCCACACAGGGTCAAACGGTCGGGGCTCAAAAACTGGCCGTGTAAACACACTGCGAGTCCTACAAGCTCCCAACTAACTTCTGACACACTGTCAAAATTTTGTTGGGAGCATGTAGGACTCGTGGTTTCGTGACTAATGTAGGTGGGTACAAGTTGCAACTGAAAATTTGCAAGTTTCCTGAGAAAACTTGTTTTTATTTGGTTTGCATGATGAACTCTGTTAACCAAAATAACAATACCCAGTCCGTGATTATCGTGTATGTAGTTGAAATCCTCTTCATTTCCTCACGTGAGCGAGTGGATTTGTATTTTGCTGTTAATAATCTACAGAATCTTCCTCAAACATACATAGCCTAATATGTTAGAAATTTACTCAGCTTTTTGCTGACGTATTTGAAACTTTATTCACCCCTGAAAAACACACTTGACTGTAGCCTTGATGTTTAAAATGCTGCCTCCTAAGAATTGGAAATAATGAAGATGAAGGGAGTGGATGGAAGTGCAGTTTGGCACTATCTCTTGATTTCAGGACGATTTTCCACACGGAATGAAGATCATTAATGACTCATTTGTCAACAAAAGCACGGCTCAGTGACCAACGTTGAGAAAATTCCCCAGTGAGCTTGCTGAAGGTTGATGTTCCTTTTTGCAGGTCGTTACTGAGTTAGCGCTAAAGCTGTCCCCTATAAATACTGAGGGCTGCGACCAATTTCATTTTCGCAAAGTAAGGCCATCTTAAACCATTTCGTCACACGAATACTTGAGTACAAATGTCTCTTCTTATACCACAGAAACAGCAGCTATACTATTTGAAACAGTTTTGTTTGGAGGTTGCAAGATTTTGGTACTTGGCAGTCCTGTCAAATAAATGCGTTTTACAGGGATTACAAGTGGCTGCTGGTCGCTTGCTTTCATCTTTTGATAAGGCGGTTCCTGTAAGGGAAAAAAAAAAGGCATAGGTCACGTATTGTAAAAATATGCAGACAAATAAACGGTTATCACGCTGTAAACCAAATATGGAACATGTCACTATTTTTGGGACTCATGACCCAGTGAACAAGTGGCACGGTTGGCTGTACATTGGCTGTACATATGTAACATGTGCCTCGGTCACTCACTGTCACAGATCCTTTTCACAAACTAATCAAAGAGCTTTCTGGGACTCATGACTCAGGGAACAAGTGGCACGGTTGGCTGCAAATTGGTCACTATATATGTAGAACGTGACTCGGTCGCCCGCTTGCATAGAGCACTTTCATAAACTAATAGAAGAGCCTTTTGGTACTTATGACTCACTCAACAAGTGGCACGGTTGGCTGCACATTTGTCACTATATATGTAGAACCTGACTCGGTCGCCCGCTTGCATAGAGCACTTTCATCAACTAATCGAAAAGCTTTTTGGGACTCATGAATCAGTGAACAAGTGGCACGGTTGCCGTTCATTGGTACATGTAACGTGTAACTCGGTCACCCACTGGGATTGAGAACTTTCGTAACATAATCGAAGAGATCAGCGGCCAATCAGACCCGCTTACGCTGCTGCCATCAAAAGCGATGTCATGCTTCAGTTTTTTAGGGATAAACACTACATTTCAGTGCATACATGAGTGCGTGTTCTTCAAGTTCGTGTTGTCAAATGCGTTACTAAGTATTTTATGTTTTATGCCAGCCGACAAATAAGTTCATTTTTTACGGTGGAATGCACTTATTACCTTCTTTTTAGCTTAGTGGGGTGGTCTGTGTGATGACAACATCCTCCAGTTGTTAATTACCTTTACCAGGAGAGGGCTCGCTTCATCGGCTCCTGCCTTTACACAAATAATTCCAGTACAGAAAATCTGCAGGTTTGCTTCTTGAGGTGGTGGATCCAATAGAAATAAACCTTTGGGAAGAGCCGATGAGTTCCGACGCGACAGCAGTGACATCGCGCAGAGGATTCAGAAAACTAATATTGCGTTTCAGGAACAAGTCTGATGATCTGTGACGATAGTGCTGAGGCCGTTTGTTGAGTTTAGGAAAGCACTCAATGATTGGAGAAGCTGTGTTGTGCGTATTGTTTCAAGGGGGAAAAGCAAATTTTAGAACAGTTCACCATCTGACGAGTGAAGCACCCACTTGATACTTAAAAGATTCGCTTCGTTACAAAATTCGGTACCATTTGCCTTTGTACAGTGGTCATTAAACACCAACAAAACATGTGACAACATGTCATACATGCAAAATCTACCATCCTGGTATCTAGGATACTCGACAAAATCACCATCATCAGACAAAATCCGACAAATCACGTAATTTGTTGTACACTCTCACCTAAAAACACGCTTTTCATCAGACAACTTTCCATTCTGATCAGACAATTTTTCATTTCGGATACCAGACACTTTGTTAGATTTTGCATGTACGCAACATGTGATCACAATTAATAAAAATACCATAAGTTGTTCTGCCTGAATCCAAGTGTGGGTATCACACGTGCTACGAGTTATTCCTACAGGAAGCCAGGTTTCCATGACAAAAGAGCGATTGTGTCCATACGAAATTTCTCCCTAGCGGTCTACCTGGGCCAATGGAAGAGAGTTATTGAATGGCGTAAACATGATCATGGGGGTGCTAGTTTGAAAAGGGGTCGTTCATATACAGTAATATTATGAAATTACCAAACATACCTTAAAGTCTAATCCATCCAAATGTATTATGAGCCCATTGAACAAATTACATTGATGCCTACACTATTGCAGCTAACAGCTCACTGGTAGTTAACAAAGTCATCAATTTCCCAGTAATGGATTGAGTTAGAAAATTTTTTTTACCAATGAATAATTTTTGAAAATCATGAGTGCCGACATTTCAACATCACGACGACTGCCTTTTTGAGAATAATCTTTGTCCTTTTTTTTTTAATTGTACGTAAAGAACAACTTTTGGTATTTTAGTAATTTAAGTGGTCAGTTTGTAACATGTCTTGTTGATTTTTTTAGTGTTTACTGACCAAGGTACAAAGGTAAATGGTACTGAAAAGTATCGAGTGCACACTAGTCAGTAGGGATGAACTGTTCCAGAAATGGTTACACTTTTATTTACTACATAAAAAATTGTAACGTCACTTGTTTTATGTGATGTTAGTGTATAAGAGCAAAACATACATTTTAAATCATACTTGCCAAACATGGAAATAGTTGAATTTGCTATGCTTTTCAACAACAGGGCTAAGTGTTTTGTCAGTTTTCAATATAAATTAAGGGTAAACTGAATTTGAAATTTGCTTACATGGTCCGAATATGTAACCTAACTGTTATTGTTGTTTGGCGCGCACCCAGCGTTAGCCATGGCACCAACTAAATACTGAATGCCAAATATACACATGAATATTGAAAATGTTGACTACCGAATAATGACCAAATGGGATGAATACCAAATAAGTCGGCTGAATCTTTATCGAATACCATGAATGCTATGATATTCTGAATAACATACGTGGTTATACTGACCAAGATACACGCAGTTACTGATCACGTTTACTGATAAGAAATTTGAAAAAAAAACAGAAAAAGGCACATCTTCACCTCCTCAAAAACCTCTGGGCCCCTCCCTTCATAAAATGTGGGATATTAAAACAATGAACAATTTGCATTAGTTCTTAAAAAAGAAAGGCAGTCGCCCATAATTTTTCTTTCTTGCAAGAATGTTAAAAAAAATTTGCCACAAAGAAAAATGCCCAAATTCACACATTAAAAAAATTGCTTAAATTTGTACAAAACATTTATTTGCCCAAATAACAACAAAATTTAATATTATTCTGCCAAAATTAGTGTTTAGTGGCAAGCAAATTTTATTTGGTCTTTTCTGGCCGAATACCGAGTAGTAATTACCGAGTATTACATGCATCGGTCACATAAATGCAAAAATTAAAAGTGTTATGCAATGTCAAGCAGAACATTGATCACAATATTTAGGTTGAATAGTCAGAATAGTTGAATAGTTTGTTTAGCATCAAAGTAATTCAAAGTGGTGCCTTAAATCAGGGCTGACCAGAGGGGGAAGCAAGTGTGGCTTCTGTCCCTAGGCCCATGTTTCTAGCGGGCCCAAGCTGAGAAATGAAAAGGCCACAAAAAGTAACAAAAAATCACTTTCCACGGGCCCTAAGCGTACAAATCCCACTGATAAGCGCGAGGGGCCCACAGAAAATTTGGAGCCATAGCCCCACAAGACCTCTGGGCGGCCCTACCTTAAATGGTGCCTTAAAAGATGCATTGTAATTGTATTGCTGTGGGAGTGGGGGGGATAATGAGTTTTAGATTGAAATCTACAAAATACTAATAAGTTTTATGTTGAGCATTGAGGAATTGTGCATTGAGGGAATATGTACAAACATCCATGTCCAAGCAAGCAGAGGAAAAGCTCACCATGCCAAAGCAAGAAATCTTCACAGAAATAATTGTTACAGAAAAATTATCTTCTCAAAAAGGAACAACACTTAATTCTAGACATCTACACTGGATGCGGCAAAAAGTCATATATTCCAATTCCACTTACGGTAGAACCACGGAAATGTAAATGGATAAACAGCTATGGCTCGGGGTACATTAGACGATACTTTGAATGACCATGTAATGTGGTGTGTCCTTAAGTTTTGTGGGTGTGCCTCCATTACTGAGGCACTCCCTTTAGTTCTATTGCTGGCCAATGGCACTGTTGTATGTTGCATGGGCCATCTTGTAAGGGCGCGCCTCTCGTTGCTCTAATAAAGCTATAAGGGTCAGTACTGACAGGAACCCAGTGCTCACTATTCTGTCACTCAACCCCTAGTAATCATTTGTCCCACACGCACTGGGAAGGGGCTATTACTCTCGCACCGGTAGTCAGCTAGTAGCTAGATTAACTAGGCTAACAAAGCAAATAGTACTTCAGGGTCATCTCGTCACGTGTTGACTTTTGAACTACACATCCTGGAAAGCTATGGAGAAGAATAACCAAAGACAAAGCAAAATGTAATTTGGAACAGAATTATAGGATTCAGGAGATCAGTGGTGAACACTGTGTTGCAATATAAAGGTGGCACGCAACAAAATGGTTTCTCATGCGCTTGTGTGCGTGACCTGATGTACTGCAATGGAGTTTTTACAGCTTACTTTGATGGCTTGTCAGGGACGATGCTACAATCACCAGCGCTGTATTAAGCCTCGTAGAGGCCTGGTGATTAAGAGATTTGTAGCCCTTACCCTCCTCCCCCCCCCCTCGTCCCGCCAAAAAAGAGGATAACAATAATTTTTATAGAATTGAAATTTGTTTGATACAGCTTTTCAGGAAGATTACATTTTTTTTTTATTTAAATACAGTAGTACCTATTTTATTTTGCTTGTGAGGCCTTTTATCGCCTGTGGCCCGGTGGTTCAGCACCCAAAGCTACCCCCTTAATCCGGCCCTGACAATTAGTTTACTGGGGAGGCGGCAGTGGTGCAGCAATTTTAGTCAAGGGGGCGAACCAAAAAAATTCTACTTTCGCGGTTCCCCCTCCCCATCCCCACCCCAACGCTCTCACACCCAACGTTCATAAGTGTTTCCTACCCCATTTCTTTTTGGTAATGTTTTAAATCGAGCTGAAAAAAAAGGAGAAAAAAAGTAACGGACCTGACGACTACTTGGTTATTTGATGGCTGATTATTATTGCCACTTCAAATTTCGTAACACTTTGTACTGCAATTGTTAAAAACAATCGCAGAAATATCGGCGGCGATGTGCCGTGGAAGAAACCCGATCAGCGCAGGCGTTTGGTATTTGGTTGCGAAGTTGAAAAAAAGCGACGGACGGACGGACGGACAAAATCGTCGCAATAGTCTTCTCAGCCGGTACGGCTGTACAGAAGACTAAAAAGAAGGATATTTGGTGCAAGGTTATTACAAAAAGGTCAACAAGCAAAACTGGCGTTTTCGTTAATTAACTCAACACTAGTCTGAAGACAAATGGCATATCACTCAAACACGAGGACTGACATTAAAAGTGCATAAAACAACTTTCGTGCTAGTCGGTGGAAGAAAGAAAACAAAAGAACTATTTTTTTTCCCAGTCTTTAAGAACATTACATTATAAACATACTCACGTCACAGCATCTGGGTCCTGACATTGATGCCAGTATGAGGTTATCCAAACGAAATATTTCAAGACGTTTTATGAACATGACCACTTCACTTTAGATTTGTTGTTTTTTCCATTGCAGGCAGGTTTGGGTGAAATTGGTCCGATTATTGACAAACGTAGAAATTATTACTAACGATTTATTTTAAGTTTGTGGAGTACAGTGCAATCAGGTGCCTTCAGAAATTAAGTGCCCAGGACGTTATTTTTGTTCTTAAGTTGGGGAGGGGGGGGGGATGAATGGGTATGGGAAATTATGAAAGGGTAATTGCCCAGCGCCCCCCCCCCCCCCTCCCACGTAGTATCGCCACTGTTAGGGGCCAATAGCTATGAAGGACTGAGTAAATGAACTTTTCCGTTACATCCTCAAACTTATACAAAACTAGCATCGTACCCGGCTTCGCCCGGGGATTTGTTTGACCCGTGGTTGTTTCCCAGTATTTGCTCGGTGCTGCCTGATCGTTCAGTAAAACAGTCAATTTTTCTTTGTGTAATAATCCCCCTTTCAATCCTTTCCCTCCGCAAAGCAATATCGTAATCAAATAGTGGCTTTAACATAAGCACACCCCCACCAACGGGCATTCCCTGTTCAGGCCCCTCCCCACTCCCAGTAGCGTGCGAAAAATAACTGTCCTTCGTACATGACGTCATGTAAGACATGCCTTTGCTATGACCGCGCAGAGCAAATTGTTAGTCGAGGCAACAATGTGCCAATTTCGACTTCGTATCAGGGCAACAACGTCCCAGTTTCACCTTCAAGACAAAGAATTGACAAACTCGCACGTTTTCATTGTTCCCCTTCCGGGGGTCGTCGTTGCGGTTGCTTCGTTTCTGCTATGAGACTTTGGTTTATAATGTAAGATATTAAACTTTCATCTAACTCACCTAATGTATAATAAACCAACATCATCCGAACACAAAATCAAACTAACAAAACGCAAGAAACCTAACGGTTAGTTTCATGAGCAAAGAAGACACCGTGACTCAGTTCATCCAATTGTGATACTCAAATAGGCAAAGCCGATATCCCCTTTCAGTTGATAACAATACATACGACTAAGCTTAAAAGCAAGATAAGGCTTACCAGCAGCTCGATGCGAATCCAAAGGCGCAGTTTTAAGCGTGGTACCAGAGGTAATAGCGGGAGCCAAAGCAGTGCCATCATTTACGCTACCCCCATCACCAAGAACATTTGTAGACTTAAAAAAATCGACAGAGCTAGGCAAAAGTGGCAGATCGGCAGAGGTGAAAGCGTGAGGCATTATGGGAGAGCTAGGTGCGAGAGAGTCATGCGATGCCTGGCGGCTAGGAACGTCAGCCATTCGTTCCCCTAAAAGTGAAGCGTGATTACAGCTAGGTGAATCTACAGCTGTTGAACTAAGTTCACTATCAGTGTTGGGAGCAGTGTGGACAATGGCAGAGTGTGAGACGCAGTTGTTGGGAACAATGCTGCGGGATGTGGCCCTAATGGGACTGGTTGCCATTGTTAGGTTATGGGCCTCAATGTCATCATGAATGACCTTGGAGGTCCAATTCATAAATTCACCATCGTCGTACTCGAATTGTAGTACTCGTAAAGGTACCCGTTCCTGTATCCGTTCGTGAAGCAGAATTGGACGGAGCCGCTGTCGCTCCAGGTACAGGAATATCTCGCCAAACGTGTAAAACTGTAAAAGAAATAGAAAAAAATTAAATATAATAAAATTAAGTACCGTAACCCACTACAAATTTTTTTGAGGCTTGACATTTTACATGGTAATAAACAAAGAAACCACAAGGTAAAGTTTTAACCCCTTTCATGACATACACCAGTCAAGAAAATAAAAGTAACCAAATAAATACAGATGCAAACCTATTTACGTAGCCTCTTGGACTTACACGGCCTATTTTAAAGGAAACGGCCACAGGCAGCATTTAACACGCACATACAGCGTGATCAGTTAAGTTGTAACCCAGCTTGATAGCTAAAGTACTACTGAACGATATGTTATGAGACCCGGGTGATGTGATGAGGCCAAGAGGGGCCATTGATTGGAGAAACAAATGGACGACCTTGCCAAATATTATCAAGGTCATTCAACTGCTAACTTCTTAAATATGCATCACACACCATGAGTATAAATTAGAAGTATGTAGGGAACAAACAGACATGACCAATGCAAAAAAAAAAAAAAAAAACAGAACAAAAATCGAACCAGATTTGCAGGACCTATGACGTACGTAAAATGGCTACTTTCGACCCAATTCCATTTTAGCACTCCGTCTTGCAGGGAAGCATCGCCTACTTTCAGGGGTAGAGGTAGCCATTTTACGTATGTCATGTCTCCGGCAAATATTTGTTCTGTTCTTTGCCAGAGGTGTCACGGGCATGGGGATAGGTTTGAAATGTGCGTATGGACGAGGGCTACCTTGGCAATGTCTTTGTGTTCCCTACATATTCCTATTTTATATCATTATTATACTAATGGTGTGTGAAGCATATTTAAGCAGTTAGCAGTTGAATGACCTTGAAAACATTTGGCAAGGTTATCCATTTCTTGTACAATCAATGGCCCCTCTTGGCCTCATCACATCACCGGGTCTCATAACGTATCGTGCAGTAGTCCTTTAGCTATCAAGCTGGGTGACAACTTAGGGTGATCAGTAAAGTTGTATACATATAAACATACACTTTTCAATCGCCACTGGAGAGACGCTTGTCAGTATGGCTCAGCGGTAGGACCTCGGCCTTTGGTTTCAAAGGTCGTGGGTTGGATTCCCTGCTCAGGCAGTCTGACAAATAAGTCCAAACGTAAATAGGTTTGCATCTTTATTTATTTAACCCTTCTGAGCCGATTGGCTTTCCATCCTGTTTAAAATAACCATGTACAGCGACAACAAACAAGTTTCATGTGGGTTCCCTGGGAACCTGAGGGAAGTGAGCAAAGCAAAGCAGAGTTGTTAGCAGTTTGGCCTTTGAGCCAAGAGGATATGAAATCAAATCACGTCGCCGACTTTTTTATGCAAGGGACTTTAAAACAAAATGATCTCAATAAAGATGCGTCAGGAGTGGAAGGGGTTAACAAAGCAGTCATGAGACTACAGATAACGCTAATCTGAAAAGATAACTACCATGACTGCAGGGAGTAGAAACTTTTGATTACCATCTGGGAGGCCAAGTAAGTGGGAGGCCCTTGGTTCAATTCCCAGTTGGGGCAGTTGTCTTTTCCTTTTTTCTCAGATGAGTAAGGCTTGTATTCTGCATAACACCAGCCTGTAATGCTGATTTTATGATTCATTCACATGATCTTTCAATATAGTTTGACTGCCTCTGTTGGGAAATATTCGGGCCTTCAAAGGAGTGATATAAACCAAGTTAAACCCATCAACTAATATTACACACGTTAAAGGAAAAACTGAACATTACTACTTTGGGTGCCTGCTATTTGAATTTACATTCTGTGGGATTAACATACGTATAACTTATAACTTGATATCACTCCTTTAAATTGTGCTAAAATCTTACTTTAGTGGCCCTTTACCATTTTTTTTCATAAGATTTAGTTTGACTGTCAAGGAGAGTCAGTGCCGTAACAAAGTAGCAAGCACAGGGGACACTGTTCTAATGTTTCCCCAAAAATAGTAACTGTTGCCCCCACCCACTACTTTTTATAGCAGTTTGCCTCACTTTATTTTGTCAGAGGACTCAGTGAGTTCCTTGAGTTCCCCTTAGTTACGGCACTGAGGAGAGTCAGCCCTCCACAGCATCATCCAATTTTACTAAATATAGCAAAATTCATAAAAATTTGTTGAAAGTTACTCACCCCAATTGCCAGGATAGGGATCAGCATAGTTACAAAGTAGTACTGAAACAAAAAAATGCTTATTTCAGTCATGAACATAGGCTATAAATATAAAGTATTCCTACGTCTTCAATAATACTCTGTGCAGGGACGTGCACACAGGTGGGGCAGGGGGGGGGCCCCCCCCCCTAGCCCCTGCCCTCGTGGCAAAGTGCCCCTTTTTTTTTTGAAAAAGTGCCCTTTTTCGGTGGAGCGGTGTTGTAAAAGAACCTAAAAAACTCCCAAAAAGTACATAGCGGCGAAGAAATTGCTGCAAAGAGGGGCAGAAATGGTTAAAGTGCTACAAAAGGCGGGTAAAAAGAGGATGAAACACCAAAAAAAAAAATGGTCCCCAGAAAAGGTTTGCCCCTGCCCTCTCGGGGGCCTGTGCACGTCCCTGACTCTGTGCGCAACTATATTTTGTCAAAAAAAAATAGCGTACGTTTCATGTCCATGTTTTTTTGTACAAAAATATATAAATATTTTGTTACAAAGTAAATAAAATTAGGCAAAGAAATCTCAAATCATTGTGAAGCAAACTCCCCAAACTAACAAAAGCTACATATTTGTGATAGATAGCTCAGTGTTAATACCACTGCTAATTTACCGTATGGCTCAAATTGCTCAATGAAATTTTCACCTTAACTCCTCCAGCTTGCATTTGTTCCAACATGCGTTGCCAATGCGCACTTAAGCCTAGTTAAGTATAGATAATTTTTTTCTGAACCACTAACATTCTCAAGCTAATAAAAACACATTACGTAAGCGCTTGTGTAAACAATTCGGAATGGCGGCTAACTCGTGAAAGAGCAAAGCGATCAATAGTAAATTGGCTCATCCGGTATTATTACTAGTAATTCACATAACAGAATTTAAAAAAACAAGGAAAAATATGAAAAGCTCAGCAATTTGTGTATACCGATTTAGTGTTCAAAGCTAGCCTAAACTCCTTGAGTACCAGCTACAGCATCTAATGCTACGTTATCACGGCAACCTCCGAACCCCTATACTGATTTCACATGTAATAAATAAAGCGTGTCACACCGTAGCAAACCGTGCAATTTGATTTCATACCGTAATAATTGTATCATGCCGTACCGAATTAGGAGGTGGCCAGCCTTACTTCACAGCAGTCATGTTTTATTTATTATGTGTGAACTATACAGGTACCGTTCCGTACTACACAACACTTTCAGCTCCCAAAATAAAAATGACAATTACTTCAGGAGTCGGGGAGGGACAGAAGCAGAAAGTATGATAAAGGGTTGGGACAAACATCCAATTTCCGTAGAATTTTAGTAAAAAGAACTGTTAATTTGTTTCCAGTGGTTTTATTGATCAATTTTAGACGCACTGTACAGGAAATGTGAACGTGTTTCACATGTAATCATAGCGGGCATATGACACCTCAGTGCAGGAACCCAATACTTCTCATTCACAGCAATTTTCAACTGAGAACTACACCTACATTTTTACGGTCGTAATTTAACGTCCATATTTAAAAGTGTGGAACTCAGGTGGACGGCATAGGTAAAAGGTGGCCGGACATACATTGGTATTTATTAAGTGTGAAATCAAACCACGCGGAGCAGTCTTCATGCTGTACATTATCATGGTGCGGTGAAGTACGGTAGCATTTGGATACAGTACGCTTTGAATTACCAAGTGAGACATTGGTATTAAGCATGGGAGCATTCCAGAATAGTTTACTCCATACCCGCATCAGTAAATGTGAGTTAAAACAGACTTTTGGTAAACCAACTCCTGTACATCGGGAGCTTACCCGTCATATGGGGAATTTGTGTTGTGAATGGGGGCTAAAACCTCTCTGTTAACAATTAATAGATGGATCAGAGTATGTGGTGCAAACATGCCTTATTGTTGGGTAGTGGAAACTTTAATAATAATAAAAGACTTTCTTTGAACCATTTAAAAGAGCAACGTGGACAATGGACATACAGGGATCGGGTTGGACCACTAACAGCACGCCAATTTTTAAAAACAAACTTAAGCAAATTCGCATTAGCAAATGCACGTAGAACTTCAAAACTTCTCGGGGGATAGAAAAAGGAATTAAAAAGGAAGAATAAAGGAGAATGGGAGTTGGCTGGCCTCAAGGGAAGTTTTCAGGGCGCAATAAGTATGTCCTTAAATCACATGCATCAAGTTTTTTTTGCGGTAGATATGTAATGACGGTGCCGAAACAATGTCATTTGGGAGCGAGTTCCAAACTGGAACCACTCTCAGACCAAAAAATGCTCTCCTGTAATTAAAGTTATACCGGGGAGTTACAAGCCTAAGGTGATTTCCCCGGGTTCGAGTCTCAGTACTAAAATAAAAGACCGGTTAATCAACTGGGAGTAAGCAGTGAATAATTTTGAAAGTAAGGATGAGCCCAGCCTTCAGTCGTCTACATTCGAGGGTGTTGAGTTTGAGCACGTTCAGTCGCTCGCAATAAGGTTTCGTACCTAGTCCAGGAAATATTTTTATGTATCTCCTCTGGACTGCTTCAATTTTGCGTATGTCTTTCAAACAGTCTTGGTGACCAGACCTGGCTTGCATACTCCAGAACTGGGTGAACATAGAGGCCCAAAGTTTGTTTTCAGAGTTGCCCGAGTTAAAGCAGCATTGAACAATTGCAACCCTGTGATTGGCCATAGCGGCGACGTGGTCAAAATGTGTAGTAAATTTGAGCTTGTCCTATCTATCGATCCTCTTAAAACCCACAGGTTTTTTTCCATTACTAGCCTACTTTTACTAAAAAAAAAAGTTAACTCCACTCATTAAGATACATCTGCTCTTAAAAAAAAATGCTGCGTTACACTTACCACACTAATAAATCTCTCGGCCATCGCAAATATTAATGCTGCTAACAAGATGCACGAAAGACACATCCATGGATAAAGCATATACAGCATATACTGAAACAACAACAAAAGAGCATTGAATTGAAGCGTTTCTATTATAGAGCATGCAGATACTGAGAGAGGTTAATTACCTAGAGTTTTGGGAGGACCGTTATAAATTTATCACCATACCAATGTGCCCATGTCGGATCGTTGGGTCCTAATTAACTTACGTGGGTGTAACAGGGCTTGTATGAAAGTTGGGATTTTACTGTTTGCAACAATATTAATTCCTTATTTACCAGTCATTCAACACCTGTCTGAGTGCGAAGTTACATAACTGTGGCAAAAATGATGTTTATTTTTCGGTTTCAAAGTATTCCTTTGATTTCTTAAATGGTAATTGCCACGCTTGTCTGAAAGTTGGAACTGCATTTTACAAAAATATTGTATATCTTGAATGGCGGCCGTCCTACATTCTTTTATACGCAAAGTTATGTAATTTTTGGAGTGAGTGTATAGCATTTTTTTGACTTCAAAATATTCCTTTCGTTTGATCATTGGTTTAAATGGGGCGTTGGATGAATGTCTAACTGGAAAATCGTCTAACGGGATAATTGTCTAATATCTGCATAAATAAAAATCTGGAAAATCATCTAAACGGAATATTGTATAATGGAAAATCATATAAACAGAATATCGTATAATGGAAAATCATCTAAACGGAATATCGTATAAAGGATAAACGTCTAACTGGACAATAATATACCCTCTGTTTCTGATGTTATACGTATAGCCGCAGCAAGCAAGGCAGGAATATTAGACGATTTTCTATTATACGAATTATACCTCGGGGGGACCCATCTCAAATTAATTTGAGATGCAGGTTAGGCTCATAGTGAAGTAACACTTTAGCTTTAAGAAATACTTGTCTAGCATTAGCCACGGCTTCTGAACTTTTTTTGGTCCAGTGTCAGTGTTGATTTGGACTAAGGAGCTTATTCAGGGGACTTGGTTATAGAACTTAGGTGAGGCACGAATTTTCTATACTGATTCAAAAGTCCCAAATAGGACTTTTAACTCGTTAATGTTGGATGGCTCTGTCATCTTTTGAAATGCATCCAATACCTCTGGGAGATTGGTTACATGATACATAGGTTAGGCAAGATACACTATTGTGGATAAGTGGCTGGTGCCAGCACCATCTGCTTAGTCACATAGATAGCCTAATTATGATAGCCCAAACACTACAAGTTCGTTTTTGACAGCTAAGCTCCAACAAGGAGTCCAGATGTGCTCAGTCTTGAAAACTGCGATTCAAGTCACTGTTGACTGGAGAATGTCTAACAGGTAACTACAAAATAGAACGAATAACACCTAAGTATCAAATGTGTGATAAGGTTTTTGTTGTTGTGTGCCGTTGAAATAATGCTTGACAGTTGCTTTTGGATAAGACTCCTTTAACGACAGGTTATTTATTCCAAGATAACATTATAATAGAGTAAACACAGTGCCATACCGAAGGATACTCAACTGGGGGGGGGGGGGGGGACAACCATTTTGCCAACTCAACCTCGATGCGACTTTACACTTAAGACTTTACATGACTGATGGATGTGCAAGGGATTGTGGGACAAATCTACTAAAACAATCCGAAGAGGTGGTTGATTTCCGCTTTGTTTTGGGGTGTGTGCATGGTAACAGTTTATGACTTAAAGTCCCGGATGGTTCAATCAGTCACTTCAAAGATGAAGTAACTTCTGCTCAACAGACACATTTAGAACAAGGATAAAAAAAAACCCTTGTATCGAATTTTCTGCTGTTTAATAAATAAGTTCAAGAAAGTGGTGAAGTATTTGATTGAGCTTGCTGTATTTTGGAGGTACCCAACTGTCTCTTGTTTTGGTGGATTGGATTGGTGGTTTAGGAATGTACTAACAGTCTACTTTTGTTCTGAGTTATCAGAGCTACACATGATAATGACGCCATGTTGAAAGTTCAGACGAGTTCGTAATTTCTAGCTGCTGGATTATTTTGTGAAATCGTGGCATAAATGTGGCCTTATAAATATAACGTATATGTAGTGATCGTAAACGATTCTTGTTTTACGCATGGAGGGAGGGGGGGGGGTGATTCATTTGATTTTTTTACGAGGATTAATTTTTTTTTTAATTACTTACTTGCTGTAATTCTTTTCTGTCGAATAATACAAAGCTGAAGAAAAGGGCGACGCACATGTACATTAAAATGCCCACAGAGATATATAACTTTTTATCTGGAAGACAAAGACAAGGTTATAATAATATTAATAATAATAATTTCACCACAAGAATGGTTGGGAGCTAGAAGGGTTAGAAGGCGCTTATACTATATAGTCCTAGCTAAATCGTATAAGGATTTACAACCTAAAACGTGAATTAGGGTTAGAAACAACATCAGGCCTCTTCAGAAATTTTTGCGGACAAGTCCCACCTGATATAAATCTAAAACGGTCGATTGAGCACCTAGTGGCCGAGTAGGAACAGGGGTCGAAGAATGACAGACTGACTTGTATAAAGCCACTAACAATCCTGAAGGTCAGGATGAGATCGGCATGTAGACTCGAGTCCACCACACTATAACCTGGTGTCGTAAAGAAGCGTCCGTATTCCAGACAAGTATTTAGTATATTTGTGCTGGACAGATTCCAGGTTTTAGTGCCCTTGAAATAAATTTCTTCTTATTCCATTAAAATAATCTAAAGGTATCAGTGCTTGTCCTCTTAAACAGCCTTAACGTTAAAGGGATATTCCACCCAGTGCCATTTTTCTCGATCCTCCCCATCAGGTACGGCCCCAAAGGTCTATTTCCTTACCGTTAGTCAATTCTTTGGTAAAAATCCGTTTTAAAATGTAGCGTCTAGAAGATTTTCTGTTGAATAATTGTTAACTTTATTTACCGCATCCCGCAGTACATGATCCTTTGCGCGTTTACAATAATCATGACGTTTCCTCTCTGTGTGTGTGTGTGTGTGTACTAATTTTCTAATAATTACCATGAAATCAAAAATCTAAAAGACTAATGCGATAAAAATTAAAATTAATTATTCCAATAGATCGCCGAAGCAAAATTATAAGACACTAGCCTATAAAATTATAAATTGTGATGTTAAAATACGAGAATCATTCCGGCTTGTTACGACGCAATCTCTAACTTGATGCGGTTTCGTGTACTATTCCCAAAGCCAACCGAGACAGCAGCTACGTTCCTCGCTGCGAGGAAGTCACCTACCACCCCAGCCGACTTTGTCGCTAGTAAATGCGCGGGTGACGATTGGTGTGTTGATATCACTCCTTTGAAGGGCCGAACCATTCGGAACTTGTCGGCTCCTTTTACCAGTTTTGGTTTTTGATATGATAAGGTTTAAGAAGCACAAAACCGAATTGGTTTGAGAATGCTAAAAAGCAGCAACTATTGCTTTTTGGGTCTCCATTCTACCGAACATTACGCACCCAAATTCAGGCCTATTACTAACAGTTGACCACTTAAAATCAACCTGCTCTCACCCAAATAGACCTCTATACAGACTATTTCGCCTCCTGTTTGGGCTCGTCAGTAGAGAATACTCTACAGATGAGAGCAAAAGGCACCTTGGTGGTGGTAATTTAATAAGCACAAAACCGGACCTATTTCAACAAGCTAAAAAGCAGAAACTAGTGCTTTTTTTGGGGCTCCATTCTGCTGAATGGAGGCACCCAAATTTAGGCCTATTATAGCAGTTGATCACTTGAAATCCAAATGCTCTCAGTGGGTCAGAGCAGCTTGATTTCAAGTGATCAACTAATTAATCAACTATACTATAATAAGGCCCCACTGTCCCCGGGTAGTCGTTCTTGTATTATTTGGCCTCAAAAAACACTTTGGACAGTTTCCTCATCACAAGTTGGTTGGCTAGGTCATGGCTAGGTAAATTCTCCGGCTCGGCTTACAACGAATTAGAGGGGGGGTAGACAAAATGGACGCCAAGACTGGCCGATTGCTTAAGGTCTGTTCGGGCAGGACTCTCTACAGTACTGGCCGGATCTTGGATGAAAGGATACGCGACTGGGTTGGGCAATATGGCCGCCGAAAACGCAATTTATGCGATGATTCGTTATATTGCCTCGTTCTGTCAACCGAGGGCGACACCGTCCGTACAAAAATGCTAACGTTCCTTCCCTTGGAACATTTTCCGGATACACGAACGTGTCCCTTTTTTTCTTCTTCCAAGTGCAGAGAAATAGTTTAACTGTGGCTGAGTGATAACTAAAAACTATTTAAAAATACTTTAGTACATAATAAAAATCTATCACGCAAATCCACGTAAAATTAAAATTATATTTTGAAAACCGGCACTATATGCCAATAGATGTCGCGACTTTCCGTTAAAAAATTCACCGATGCGATTTGCCAATTCCCGAACAGACCTCAAGAAATGGGACAGTCGTGGCGTCCATTTTGTTTATCCCCTATAATTCGTTGTAGATCGGGCCAGATAGTTTATGGCCGTGGTTTGGGAATTGACAAATCGCATCGGTGAATTTTTTTGTACGGAGAGTCGCGTCATCTTGGCAGCTATTGGCAGTTTTCAAAATATAATTTTAATTTTACGTAGATTTGCGTAACACATTTTTATTATATATTAAAGTATTTTTAAATATTTTTTTAAAGTTAGCACTCAGCCACAGTTTAAGCTATTTCTCTGCGCTTGGAAAAAAGAAAAGCGACATGTATATCCAGAAAGTCTTGCAAGGGAAGGAACGTTGACATTTTTGTATGGAAGGTGTCTCTCTCGGTTGACAGAATGCGGCAACGTACCAAATCAATCCCATCAGTTGCGTTTTTGGTGGCTATATTGTCTAACCCAGTAGCGTATGTTATTTTTCATCCAGGATCCGGACGGGCTGTAGCAAAGATGAATCGACTACCATTTATCGTCCTACCATTTATCGTTCTTCTTTGGGCTGTAGTAGAGCCCTGGTTGGGTGAAGAAGTGTTGACTTCCCTGTGTTTCCCCTACGTAGCCTGTAACGCGAATTTAGCGTGCTACGGGGGCTCCCACAGTGGGGTATGTAGCTAAAACATTACGGCCACATCTTATATCAGAGCGGCACTTTTTTAATACATTGTCAAGAAACTTATTTAGCTTTCAGCATGACTAAGTTAAGGGTCTCCCTGTTCCAACGGGGGAAGTATAGTAAAGTAAAGTAAAGCAAAGATACTATAAGTTTGATAAGAATACTGTGTTGGGCTTTATTGTCTGAAGAGCTTTAGTTATATAAACAGTGTCAGTGGTAATACAGAAAATTTTCTTTCTCTTATTATACTATTTTTTCTTTCTTTATTCTGAATGACGAGACGAGTTGTTGAGGCATTGTTTAGCTCTACAGGGGGTACAGGGTGCCCACAGAAACACCACGTTGGAAATTCCCGACATTTTTGTCCTTTTTCCTGACTCACTGACCTTTTAGAGAAAACCTTGAGACCGGTTGCTCCCCAGCTAAGGGTTCTGGAGAAGCCAGTTATTAAAAAAATAAAAAACCGTGTTGTCTCTGCACAGTATTCCCACACTACCGTTTTCCACCAAAACCGCAAAAATAAACACATGTCAAGCCGATTTATACTCAAATCCACCGTGAAATACGCAAAACTGTTTTCCGCGAATATGCTGCAA
Organism: Lithobius niger; assembly: GCA_023313725.1. Taxonomy (NCBI): domain Eukaryota; kingdom Metazoa; phylum Arthropoda; class Chilopoda; order Lithobiomorpha; family Lithobiidae; genus Lithobius; species Lithobius niger. The sequence goes on from JAHWFP010036608.1 coordinate 100,267, forward strand.
GAGCGCACAAATGGTATAGGCCTAATCAGTAAAAGAAATCATTAAAATATAAAAAGTAAAACGTGTCCGCTAATAAATTCAGCTATGAATCGGTCTTGATAATTACATACTATTGTGTCGTGTGAGAAGCACTTCTAACGCATAATGTAGTAAAACGTGTGCGGTAGACAGCCGTGGCTGCTCAGCTATAGGCCTAACTTCCCCTACTAGGCCTAACTAACAAACAAAAATCGGAATCAAAATTACCAGATAAACTGTAGTTCTAAGTATTTTTATTTTACCCGACATTAGCCTGTTTAAGAAGTAAGTTAGTAGTTTATCACGACGGCTCGAAGTTCATGGTGAACTTGTGTGTGCCGTATTGAAGTAAGGTACAATAGAAAGGCACATGATGATGGAGGTAATATTGAACACATTATTTGTTGACAAGTACTATTTTGAACATAATTCCATAAGTAGTAGGCACCAGAAGCAAAATTAAACACAACGCAACAGTTTAAGTACAAAAAAAAAATCATTAAATGCACATTTCACGTATACTGTATATATATGCTTACTTTCTCTCTATTTAATTTTTTATTTATTGTTTTATATAGTGTGTTATGTATACATACACACTATACATATAAAACAATAAATAAAAAAAATAAATAGACATAAAGTAAGAGAAAAGGAGAAAGTACTATCTTCCTCACTTAACCATAGTTGAAAATTCCTGACCTAACATCCAATTTCCTGACTTTTCTAACTGGTATACATACACCCTGCTCTAGTGACCATAATTAACAAGAGAGGGCGACACCGGCCACAACCGCGTGTAGGGTTGAAACGTGAGCAATGCGCATGCAATATCTCTTAGACTATTTACTTTGAATCTCTGATTAAATGAACTGAGAAAACTTTTTCTTACACTCCCATTGTTTCTCGTAAATTGCCCCATACGCCAAAAGTGCTGTTCCACCGCACAGGAGAAGGACCACCCAGATCTGAAACAATGAAATAGGCTTATTAATCGAATGACATCAAACTTCACAACAGCACTCCAAGCGGGAATCATCGCAGGAAAATAAAATACAGACTCATAATGTGAAAAAATTGCACTTAGGGCCCAGTCATTATGCATTAGGGCGCGTTTATGCAGCGACTCGCCTTTGCATTCTCGCAGCTAGAACTCAATCGCGATGGCAAAGGTGACATTGCCATGGTAACAACGCTAAATGGATTAGTTAAATCCGACATCGTTTGAGTAAATACGTGCAGTCTTATAATCCGTGCCAATAATAATATAAAGAATTCCTCATGACGAAACAATTTTCCCAAAGGCTTCTGAACCCACGTTATTTGCTGTTTTCGTTGCCAGGCCGCAGACATAAAACCGCCGCCATGTTGGAATTTGAGGTGATTTCTAGCTTTTAGCTGCGAGAATGCAAAAGTGAGTGGTTGCGTAAACGTGCCCTCAGGGTGGAGTGCCGAAACCTTTTTTTGGAATTCGTCATTGGCAGGGTGTGAAAAAGTTGCACTTGGCAATTACTATCAAACACGAAAAATTTCATCACTCCAGTGGTGGCGCCAAAAGGGGGGGGGGGGGGGGGAGGCCCACGGGCGGGGACGCTTTTGCCCCCCGGCCGGGGAGTAACCGAGATTGTCGGCGGGGAACAGACGGAAGACTGAGTCCACACGACGACATAAAATTCGTTAAAATTTGGGGAGGAAACGCTCAAAATATGAGTTTGCCGTTTTGCTTGAGTAGTCCCTCATAACCTCCATATTTAAGAGCTGTCTTAGTTAATGCAGAAACGTTAACTAAATATGTACAAAACAAAAGTTGTTAAGTTTTCGTCATTTGAATTCGTGATACCAATGAACTGAGCGAAAATCGTGTACAATCGTGTAGTGGCTAAACTGAAAATTGATGTCGTTCAACTCCTTGATTTGACAAGCATCTTAGTTATGAGACACGTTTGGGATGCCAATGTCTTACCAGTTATTTCTAAAAGGAGAAGGCCCGATTTTAAAAGCCCAACGCACAACACGAATGACGGCCAACTGTGTGTTCTTGCTATGGTTAAATATATTTCAAACCTAAATTATTCAATGTTAGTTAACGTTAATTTAAGAACATTTAAAAAAAATTTTAATTCATCAGTTAATTTAATTTGTAAATAAAATGTGTAAAAAAAAACCAGAATTTTGGTTACATTTAGGTCTTTACGACCTCTCATGCTAAAGAATGTTTACGAAAAACATCCGACATTTGCTTAACATTGTGATGCAAACGTGTCTCGGAAAGCCCAAAATAGGCCCTCAAATAGCGTAAAATGCTTCAGCTTCCGGGGCTCTGCCCCGGACCCCGCTTGGGGAGCTTACAGCGCACCCCCACACCCCCTAGCTGGTTTCGTCGGGCCCCTGGTAAAGTAGTACAAATATAAACAAAAAATGTTCGTTTTCTTTGCCCTCCCTGTCGGGGAATCATTGCCCCCCCTATCTGAAATTGGCTGGCGCTACTACTGCATCACTCCGGGGTCATGTCTTGACGTGCCCCAAGGGCCTTCAAGTTTCACATTGTAGGGCAATGGCAGGAATGGTGAAAAAGGCAAAAATGATGATTTGACTGGCTTTACATTTAATTTTAACATTATCTCTTTCGAAACACTTAAGCGTCTAAGAAAGTCAGCCATAATTGTCCAACTTTTTTTTTAGTGCAATAGTTTAAGTAGTAGTTATGGGCCAACATGGCCTAAAAGGCCATTTTGGCCAATTTTCGATGGTAAATGATTCCCACAGTTTCTAAGAAAAATAAATTTCTTTGTAATTTCGGCATGCTAACGTAGTTTCGAGAGAATCAAATGAGATAATCTTAAAAATTACTTAATTATCAAAACAGTCAAATTATCATTTTTGCCTTTTTCGCCGCTCCGTCCGTTCCCGTGCAATGTTAAACTTGAAGGCCCTTAGGGCAACACAAAACATGACACCAGCGTACACACTCTGCCAATGACGAATTCCAAAAAAAAAGGATTCTACGCTCCACAATATTATGAACGGCTGGGGGGGGGGCCCCCCCCCGCGGGAATGGCAGGAGGAACTGAAGATTGTCGATAATTCCCCCCCCTCCCAAGACCCTGAAAAAAACTACCCTCCAACCCAAGGTCCAAAATTACTCTTCCCCTTCCCCCCCACCACCTGAAACAGTAAGCTTTTCTTATGCATTTTCAGGTTAAGAGCAGATGATTTTCTCTAGACTAATTTAAAAATAGCATTTTGTATCGACGGGTTCGCAATTGTGTGGAAAACGAGTCATGACTTAAAAGTATATATTCTTGAAAACATTAAAAGAAGTTCTTTAAACTACTTTTGGACTGACTTTCATGATTCATGCTGGTATACTGAATAACTTATGATATGAGAGATGCATATTGACATTATAATAATAATAATAATAATAATAATAATTTGTCACGATAGCAACAGGTCTGGCAAGGACCCAAAGGTCGCTAACAGCCAGCCTAAATTAAAAACAGAAGACAATCAGATGTAATGAAAGAAGTTGGCCGTCAAGGGAAGGTGTGGGGATTAGGTGTGGGGACACGAATGCCTTACCACCAAGGTTAGACCTGCCAGGGACGCTAAGGCCCCCGATGGCATCGCCAAACGTGTTGGACACGGGACGTGGAGGATCGGCCGAAGTAAAAATAAAAGCAGATGATCAAATGAGATGGTTTAAAAAACTTCGTTATGTAGAACAAATTATGGTAATAAGTACTAAAAACAAAAGCCTCCCGAAAATGGGAATTGTCACCATTTAAAAATGAATAATAAAAAAAATAAATAAAACAATTTGTTGCACTATCAGCAGGTCAGGCAAGGACCGTGGGTCACTAACAGGCAGCCAAAGTTTAAGGCGTGGGAACAGACATAAAAAGAGCGTAATTATGCAAGATTACATATTTAACTCGGAGGATAAGACCGACGCATAAAAATCTCTAGATTAAACGAGCTGAGGCGGCTTCGGAACGTATGAATTGTGGGCGAGGTGACAATTTCGTCTGGTAAAGAATTCCAAATTTTGACCACACGCAACCCGAAAAAGCTACGTCTACATTCTAAATGTGATGTTTGCACCGTAAGCTTCAGGGAATTACCTCTAGTCCTACTTGACTCCGACAGGTCAAAAAGAGGCATATCTACCCCAACTACACCATGAATAATTTGGTAAGTAAGAATAAGATCAATTTTGATTCTCCGTAGTTCGAGTGGTTCAAGTTTAAGGGTCTGCAGACGTCTTCCATATGAGAGGTTGCACAATCCAGGCAATGCCTTGGTAAACCGTCGCTGGACTGCCTCTACCACATCAATGTCATGAAGCAAATAAGGGGACCAAACGGGGCTAGCGTACTCCAAAATTGGTCTGACATAGACCTTGAATGCCCGAACTTTGATGTCGCGGTCACCAGACGAAAAGCATCTGTTAACCAGAGCTATGCGCGCATACGCAGAGGCAGTGATTTTGCGACAGTGCAAGCTGAACTTAAGTCCATCACAAAACCAGACCCCAAGATCTTTAGTTGAGCTAAGCGAAGGAAGAAGGCTATTATCAAGATAATACGGTGTACTTGAATTTGAATTTCCAATATGCATAATTTGACATTTGGTTAAAGAAATTGGCAGTTGCCACTGAGCCGACCAACTGGAAACATAGTCAATCTCAAGGGCCAGCAACGCACCATCATCAATGTCAATAACTGCCTTGTCGATCTTAAGATCGTCTGCAAACTTTGAATTATAGACAGTTGAAGGATTACAAGATAAGTCGTTTAAGTAGACCACAAACAACAATGGGCCCAAAACGGAGCCCTGTGGTACTCCGCTAATGAGATTCAAGGATGGTGAAAAGGAATCACCGACCAATACACACTGAGATCTGTTGTTAATAAATGCAGAAATCCATTTCAAAAGCTTTCCTCCGAAGCCTAGATTTTCAAGCTTAAAAAGCAGCTTGGAAAGTGTAACTGACTCAAAAGCCTTTTTAAAATCAAAGTACACAACATCAGTCGGGATTCCCACGTCCAGGGCACTCGTCCACCGATCGAGACACATTAAAAGTTGGTGAGTTGTAGAGCGGCCAGGCATAAAGCCAAATTGATCGTTACCAATTAAGTTATTAGATTTGATCACAGACATCATAAGGTCACGGATGATTGACTCCATGATTTTGCACGGAATAACCGTTAGCGCAATTGGTCGATAATTGCCAGGATCCGCGGCGTCACCCTTTTTGAAGATTGGTATAACTACCGCCGTCTTCCAAAGCATTGGTAATTTACTCTCGGCAAAAGAAAGATTGAACAAAGTTGCCAGTGGAAAACCAACTTCTCTACAAATTTGCTTGTAAAAGAATGCCGAGAACCCATCTGGTCCTACAGAATGACTTGATTTGAGCTTATTGATCACATGTGAGACAGAACTGGCAGTGAAAGATATGTTGTTGTTAATACTGAAAGAAGAAACTAATTCAGAGTCAAACAGTGGGTTAACACTGGCATCGTCGAGCACCCCATTGGAGACAAACAGTGCGTTCAGGATTTTTGCCTTAGCACCATTGTCTGTTATGAAATTGCCACCAGATTTAAGTGGAGGGAAGGTTCTTGATGTAGCATTCTTTTCCCGATAGATTCTAAACAAGGCTGAAAGTGTTCCCTCAGAAAGGATCGCGGAATCACGAGAACGGTGCCATTTAGCTGCCTCGGCCGAGTATAAAATTCGGCACTCGTTATACCGACTCAAAAGTTCTGCCGAAGGTTGACGTTTGTATCTGTGCCAAATATTTAGCTTCTTGCATTTCAGCTTTGAAAGACTCTTTGGTAGTCGAAGACCGTGATGGTGGCAATGTGGTTTTGCTGATCGACATTTTTTTACCTCCTCTTGGAGTGTGGTGTAGAAGACATCCCAAGCACGATCAATGTTGAGATTACTTGAAACCAAAAGTTTATGCCAGTTTATATTGACAAGATTTTCCCTCAAGCGATTAAAATCAATTTTGCCCATTACCGGCTGCCTGTTAGTGCAGTGTGAAGTATTGCAGTGCAAATTAAAAGAGACCATACAATGGTCGCTTGTGCCGAAGTGGTCAATTACTTTGGTATCATAAATGAGGCGATCACAGTCAGTAAAAAGTAGATCCAAAATATTGTCTCCACGTGTTGGTTCTTCGACAAGTTGACGGAGACCCAGTGAGGTGACGTTGTCAAGGAAGATGCGATGAACCCGTTCGGAGGAACTATGTAGCTTCCAGTTAATTGAAGAGAGGTTAAAATCACCCAGTACAATGTTTGAATGCGACATATTCATAGATAATGTGATGAACGAATTTAGATTAATTACATGCTGTTCCACGCGACTGTCGGGTAGGTAACAGAAAATGAAGTTAATTTTAAAATCTGGGATTAGTAAGCAAATAGCCTCGACATCGTCAGCTTGGTTGATCAGGGCGACATTAAGCTGTTTCCGAAAAACTACAAGTAAGCCACCCCCACGTGAGCCACGGTCCAAGCGAATTACATCAAATGGAAAGGGACCTGTAATCATTGCATTTGTACCACTCGGATTAAGCCATGTTTCAACTAAAAAAAATAAGTCATACTTGTCAGTTGTTAAAAAGTCCCATAAGATCCCTAATTTACACACCAAACTCCGTGCATTTATAAGAAGGCAGCGAGGATTATTCAATGTGGCAATTTGCGGCTGGGATATTTGATTTAAATTTCCATTAATGACTGGAGCCTGCTGCATGGGTAGCACAAAACTGGGAGGTTCCCCGATTACACTGTGGAGTTTTCCGACTGAACATGTAGCTCTGCTAACTTTTGCTGCAGCAGGGCCTTGCCTCTAGAAGTAAGGTGGGTTTTGTCTCTTGCAAGGAGCGTTTGGTCGTGGAGAATTTCACGGTCTAGAGAAAGGAAGGAGTAGTTGTGGTCCACACACATCTTCCTGATGAGGCAATTTGTGTGGATCACCATATGGTCAAGTTCACGG
>JAHWFP010036624.1:0-13451 GCA_023313725.1 Lithobius niger
AAAAAATTCAAAATAGTCTTCTTCGACTTCTTCTTAATTAATTTTCCTGCTTGAAACCTAAGAAAGGACAAACAACAACAAAAAAAATTGAATTAATAACAAACATAACAAAGAAAAATAAATACGTAACATCAACAGTCAATACCAAATAAAAATCATCAAATGAACATGCAATAACATACCAACGATAAAATTCTCAAAAAAAAAAGAAAATTCTTCAGTGCATATTTCTAAAACATAAGCAGTACTAAAATTAATACGAAATAAATAAAAATCACATTACAAAATTAGTCTGATGTCGTTGTTACTTACACTGAACTTCTCCACTAGTTGGAACTGGTTTCAGTTTTGGCCCGCGTTGTTCTAATTAACGATGAAAATCTTACAACTTTTTGTGGGATTTCAGGAGGCGGGGGAGGAAAGGTAAAACTAGATTCCCTCGTAACAATGGGAGAAGTCGAGGGTTATGGAGGAAGCATGAAGGACGGTTCACGAGTGACTGTCGACGAACGTGTTGACAGTGACGACAGGGTTGTCGGTGGGGAGCGAGTTGGTAGAGGTGGTGGTGAAGACCTATGAAGTGTCACTATAGGAATCTCATATTCTCCCGTCATACTCATAGGTACGTAACCACCTGTAGATGGAGTAGATGCAGCCCCATCTGTCCCCCATGGCGCGAGAGCCTGCAACAACACAAACGCCAACACACCCCACAACACCCCAAAGATCACAGACAACACCACGTTGATAGGAAGGCCTGTCATCTCGGCTTGTGAAAGAATGACAAATTTTTAATCTGTACCAAATGCTCGTCTCATTGTTTTAGATTCCTTCATTCAATCCAACCAATCATAAATCGTGTGAACTAAAATGGTCCCAAATGGACTTTGTGAAGCCACCTACGTCATCAGTTATTGAGATGAGCCCCTAGACAATACAAAAATGTCACTTACCTTTAAGTGCCACACATCATGCATTCCCCGCACTGCTCACAAGCAGGGGCCGACACTGTTTCTACAACATCTCCCACCACGTGTAGACCCATGGAAAGTGCAATGTGACACTAGATAGAAAGCAACGAACAACAAAACAAAAACAAACAAAATATGGTCATCTGTATAAACTTTAAAACGGAAAAACAAATAACGTGAACAAAACGAAAAATAAAATAATCGAAAAACTACCGTTGTGCAGACAATCGTGTGCCTAATGGCAAAGATAGTTTGCCCCACTAAAGAAGCCTGAAATAAGAATTAAAGGTACAGCACCAACAAAATTTAAAAAATTTTAAAAGCAGAAAATAAAATTAAAGTTGACATATCTCAAAATTTTACCTCAACCACTACACGTCCGACAAAGTTTGGGGCATCACCAGCCCGTCATCAGGGACGAAGCATTCGTCCCCGTGCTAAGAAACACAGAAAAATATAGATTATGAATAAGTCATCAACCAAAGGAACAATACATTTTTTTTTAATTCACCTACCATGCATCGAAGCACAAACTCCGTAAATGGGAGCTTGCACAGAACAGTTGCGTTGGTATAACCATCTCGCCTAAACAACAGTCAGCAGGCAAATGAGGGGCAAAGCTGACCGATTTCGATAATAAACTAGATGCCATGGGGCATACTTGACTCGACCACACTCCCAATTCAACGAAGGTCGCACGTGGTAGAAGAAACGAGGCCAACCAATTGTGGTTATTCTCGAGACTAATCCCACCTCCAATCTACGTCACAAGCGAGAAAAATTACCAGTTAGTTAAAAGTCAAGGATAACCATCCCTATCTGTGACTTCAGAAGCGTAGGACCTGGGTAGAAGGCCCACAAGTAACAAATTTCGACCAGGTATAAAACCCCTCGGGACCGACCAAAATTTGTCACAAACAAAATTTCAAAAGGCCATCACAGAAGTTCTCCACAGCTCTCGAGGTAAGCCAATACATTACTGTACTTTTCTCTAGCTCTTATTTATTTTTTGAAAACAAAAATTAGAACTTAGACTTATAACAATTTTTTCTTTTCCTACCCTACCAGACAGAAAGGTATTACAAATAAGGGAGAATATTTCGAATTTATGAAATTACAATTTTACGATTTGGGAGGTGTACACAAATTGTTAGTCACTGTACCTGGTACGGGATTGTACGTACATATTAGACGTTTTGAAATTACTGAAGAAGGTTTAATTCGTCTTTTGAACGGCGTAAAGATATCTCTACACGATTGGGCCAAGTTTTATAACCGTTTAAGAGCATGGCAATTTCTATCAAATTTACCCCAAACTCTTTATCATTCAGACAACCTAAAAATACACGTATCGTTTCCCACAGGCTATGTCACTTTCCAAACACCCGTCTACAACGGTTGCGTGGTAATGTCAGAACTCCAATTTGCGAATCTTGCACATGCAGTAAAACAGTTAACAAGTGGCTATTTAACAATCTTGACGTGCATTTCCGTTTCAACGAAAAATGACTTTGTTTTCTGTTCACAATAAAGGGACACCAATGGGTGATTTTGTTTTAAATTTAGGTGGGAACGTATTATTCAAAATAAATTATACCAATTCAACTGCTCAATTAACTAAATTTTCAGTCGTAGAGGGCAGTTACACGATCAACGAGAACCAATTTTTCCTGGTATCATTGCAAGAATGGCAGAAAATGGAGCCAATGTTGCCTTTTTTCGCGGAGGACGGGATCCTTAATTTATTGGGCACACCGACCTTATTGTACCTCGGTTCTGAAGCAGTTGTAACTCTAGATGAGCATGATTTTCTTTTCTTTTCTGAAAATGGGCTGATAACTTTAACGGCTCAGTAGTTAAATGTGTTAAAAGAAAACATTGACCTAGATTTTGAATAAATTATGTTTACAATTGTTGTCTCACCAATGTTTTTATTAAATAATTTCCTTCTTTTTTTATTCTAGTGAAATTTACGTGCGTTCTGTATGTCGAACCCTCTTCTCCCGATTAAGCCCAAACATTCAGTCCATTTTGGCAACAATTTTTTTGCACAAGTATCAGAATTCAATAATAGCATCAAAATTCATGTTAGAAAATATTCACCAAATCCAGTTGGCTACACGGCGACCTCATACGGGATCTCGTAAGTCCTGAGGATTTTTATAACGTCAGTGCTTTGTTTCCAGGCTGGTTGCCGATTGTTGAGCAAGAAAATCCACTCGCAGTCTTGATCGAGACAGCCAAGTGCACGGTTACTTCGGAACCACTAAACAGAACCATAGTGAATTTCGCTAATGCGTACAAAAAGTCTGTGGATCTGAACGTAGAGCAATTTAAGGTACTAGTCGACGCTGTTGACCAGCTTTCAGAATGGATACAACTTTTGTCGAACCACAGTTGAAAATTTTCAACAGAAAATTATATTTTACAGTGACGTGCAATGCCGTCACGATCAACGGACTCTATTATCTGAAGGAAATTTCGATCGTCGGTCACGATTAAAACAACACTTTATAGTCAAAATTCCCAAATCCGATCTGGAATCAGACATCAGCGAAAAAGAACGCAAGATTATTTCTTACTACGAAAGGTTCATTTTGCAACAAGAACTGAAAAATGAAGCATTTGACACCCCAGTCTTCGTTGTGACTAATGAGATCAAGAGGTTACAGTGTGTCTCACCTGGCTCAGTATTTTTCGTTAAAGGGGACAAAAAAATTTAAAAAAATACTAGCGGAGTTGCTCGCTTCGCTCGCTCATTCCGCGTCGTCTCGCTGAGCTCGAGGAGCTTTCATGCTGGAACTCTTATGCTGCTGACAGACATTCCACATCTAAAACGAACACGTAAATGAGTGCAGTGCGTATTTTTCGTAAGGCTTCAGTTCAAAACAAAAAACGGCTCCGCTGTTTAGAAAACCATCACCCTTCTGCAGTGCGCCTAAACTACTAAGGAGCCAGGAGGCAAGACACGCGATTTCTATACCCTAGTTGGCCTTAGCTTAAAGAATACGCTCGAGGAGCTGTCATGCTCCAGCTCTTAAGCTGCTGACAGACATTCCACATCTAAAACAATTGAGCAAATGATGAGAATGTAGGACGCGTTTTTCTTAACGCTTCAGTTCATAAACGAACGATATGGTAACCATACATCACTCCAACGGTCTGGCCACCCAATAGCTACATGCGCCTCTTGTTCAGAATGTTAGCCATAATACCACTGACAACAAAAGCCTCGTTAAAAGCATTGTCTTTCTAGCACATGCATGAAATGGCCTTGAGCCAGGAGATGAGACACGCGATTTGTAGCCCAGTTGGCCTTGGCTTGAAGAAGCCATTCCCTTTCTGGCATGGATTGAGCTGTCATTGATCCAGGAGGCGAGGCATGCAATTTGGACCCAGTCGGCCTTGGCTTGAAAAATCCATCCCTTTTTTGACATGCACCTAAGCTGACAATGAGCCAGGAGGCGAGACACGCGATTTCTTCCCCAGTCGGCCTTGGCTTGAAGAAGCTTTATCCATCGGCGCTGTAAGGCCGTTTCAACGCTGTAGCACGCGAGTTGCTGCATGCTTGAACTAAACATGCTTGGTAATTTTATCATGCATACTCCTTTGTGCCGCTCTTGGTTTTTTATTCCAATAAATTTTGCAGACTTTACATGGGTTTCTTTGTTTCACAAATATTAAGAATTTTTACTTAAAAGCCATCTCCTTCCCCGCTACGTGTGATGCTTTGAAACAGCAACCACATGTCGCCCATAATTTCTGACTAATATAAAAGATTTCGTGCAAGGCAAAATCGTACCTAGAAACTATTTGTGTTTACCACAATTAGGCTGGACTATTGCTGAGTCGAGCACGAGCTAATAGCACACTATTGATCGAATGTCGATGGTGTACAAATGCAAAAGTTGAAATATTTTTGACACCCTTTTCTGTTATCAATATATTTTGTTTAAATGTGCCTAATTTCGCATTAATCTTTTCGTAGATTTACTTATTTTCATTTAAATTTAAGGCTAAATAGGTAGTTTGTATTTGAAATATCCAAAATGCAACTTCAACAGGCATTCCATCACCGAGCTGCACGTGCCTCATTGTTGAATGTCGGCTGTTAGCATTTCCAGCCGTTATCCTACCGACAACCTCCTACGTGGCGCAACAATTGTGGACCATCCGCACAGCAGGAAGAGGTGATTTATTTTATTTATATAGAATGCCTTGGCCCAAAGCCATGCGCTCTCGTATAGAACTACTTAAACCTACTTAAAACTACAGAACTATAACATCAGATAAACAGCAGGACAGTGATACCATATCAACAGAAAGTAGGGATGGAGATTGAAACATAGACACAGACACTAACAAAACAAACGAACGCGAACACGCCTACAGGGCAACTAGATCCGTGCTCCCCGTTGCCTGCAAAAGACTACAACATCCCGGAGACGCCGTAGAGTGGCAGCCGAGACAGGGTGCACACAAAGCACGTCACTGAGACTGGCAAACATACAGTGCCTACTAAATATCGCCTTACGATGCACATCACCAAGCGGACACTGCAAAAGGAAATGAAGAACAGTCTCCTGTTCGCCACAAAAGCACAGTGGGGAGTGGGACTGGCGCAGCTTATAAGCATGTGCATTGAGGCAGGTGTGCCCTGTCCTAAGCCGTGAGATGACACCAGCTGAATAATGTGAGAGCCTGCTCAGGGCGGCAGGAACCTGAACAGTGGGATTGATGGCAAACAGAGCACGACCTGTGGTATCGGACGCCCACTCACTCAACCAACAAGCCCGAGACCATTCTGCCAAAACCGGTCGCAGATCACGCGGGGAGACCGGGAAAACAACAGGAGTAGCTCTCTCGGCGTAAGCTTGCCGTGCATGAGCATCAGCTGCGTCATTCCCCAGACAACCAGCATGCCCAGGCGTCCAGGCAAGAGAAACGACGCCTCTCTGGAGGGCCTGAAACAATTTCCATGCGATCTCTGCTGCAAGAGGGCTCGCAATGTCCAAACGGCTGAAGGAATCGCGCAAAAACTGCAGACTTGATGCTGAATCAGTCCGAATAGTGAAGTTGCAGATCGCCAAGTCTAGTACAACATCAAGAGCCACTGAGATGGCAACAAGCTCAGCCACAAATGCTGAAGGAACAGCAGGCAAGAAACGATGTAAACCGAACTTCAGTGTAGGGACAACCACACCAACATCTCCTTCCTAACTTTCAACGTGGAAGGAAGCGTCACAGAACACATCTGCCATTAATGGATGGAAGTCACCAAGGAACACGTGCTCAAGCTCACTACACCAAGTCCACGGACTGGGAACACCAACCCAGAGAGGGTCAGGAAATTTCATGAGAGGAGACCTAATAGCTAAGGACATGCCGAGGCCAGCAGAGCCCAGGCCATTACACGCAAACGCACTCACATCCCGATACTCCGACAAGACCCTGGCAACAGGGTCACTCAAACCACGGCCAAGATTCCGCATGCACAGGGATAGTAACAGCTCCTTGGCCCGACAGGCAATGGGCAGCTCCCCAGCTTCAACATGTATGGCACTAACAGGAGTAGACATAATACACGTAGTAACAATACGCAAGCACTGGTTGACAACAACCTGAACCTTGCCAATCGCCTTCTTGGACTGTGCCAGGAAGGGGAGATGATAATCAATTCCAGACCTTATATACGCACGATAGAAAGAAGATACCACACTACGCTTAGCCGCTAACTGTCCGTAGGTTAGTGCTTTTAGAGTGGCAAGCTTGCTAGCAGCTGCCACCTTCACACCACTGGCATCACATTCCCAATCCAACCGCGAACTCAAAGTGATACCAAGGTACCTTACGGTATGCTTAGTCCTAATGGTAGATCCACAAACTGTGATAGATGTAGTAACTGGAAGACCACGGCTAAAAACAACAGCCTCTGACTTCTCTGGAGAGACTGCAAGACCACGCTCCTCAAGAAGTGTACACATAAAACTAATTGCCTGCTCCAAGGCAGAGCGTAGAGCAACCACATCATTGCCAACCACCCACACAGCAACGTCATCAGCGTAGGCCACAACATTGACATGGGGACAAAGCAGAACCAGGACAGAGTTCAGCACAGCAGCAAAGAGTATCGGACTGAGACAGCTCCCTTGCGGGAGCCCCCTATCAGTCTCACGGATACCAGACCAAAAGGAACCAACTCTGGTAACAAAAGGACGACGCCCAAGCAGTGCAAGCACTGAGTTGGCAAGCTTGCGTCCAACACCTAAGGCCTGGAGGGAGAACTCAACCCAATCCGTTTTAACAGTATCATAGGCTGCTCGGATATCTAAAAATACAGCCAGTACAACGTGACCATGAAGCCAAGCCTCACAAATACTAGATTCAAGCAAAAGCACAGCGTCCTGAGCACACCGATTAGCACGATAGCCAAATTGCCGATCAGACAGCACGTTGCTATGATCAAGTGCCCAGATCAACCTACGCACCAAGATCCGTTCGTACAGCTTACGAACACAGGACAGAAGTGCGATAGGACGGTAACTAGTCAATGCAGAACGAGGTTTCCCCCGTTTCGCTACAGGAGTGAGTATAGTAAACATCCAGGCCGGAGGGACAGCACCTCCGTCAAAGATGTCCTGAAAACACCCCAACAACTCAACTTTCCCGGTAGGGCAAACATTTCTAATGGAGTCGTACGTGACCCCATCAATACCAGCAGCGCTACTGGAGCGGCATTGGGAAAGTGCAGACAAAAGCTCAGTCATACACAGCGGAGCATCCGTTGGGCTGTCAAGCCAGAGCCGTTCAGAAGAAGAGATGGTAATGCCTTCAGGTAACTGGTACACCTCAGCAAACCTGCTGTTGAGAGCATCTACCATCTCACATCCACAAAGTACCCGATCATTGGCAGAATTAAAGATCCAATAAATTTGCTGAGGACGCACAAGATTCCAGACTAATGATGTAGACCCACCACGACCAATACTCTGACAGAGACGAGCCCCAAAAGAAGACTTCTCACTTCTCAGGATGGAACGCGTTTCCTTTGCGACGCCAACATAGACCCACCAACGGTATTGGGTTGGTTTACGACGCCACATCTGATAGGCCTTTCTGCGATCACGCACGGCAACAGTGCACTTCAAAGTCCACCACGTTGGATGACTTGCTCTGCTGAAATGGATACGCCGCAGCCTAATCCATTTACTCAACCAAGGAGCAAAGGTGCCAGACTCGACATACGGGCAACAATTACGCAACTGCTGAACCCGACGTGCAGACTGAATAGAAAAAAGCATGATTGGGAAGTGATCACTCCCGCGGAGGTCACACGACACAGTAAATCCGAAGAAAGACGCAAGACTACTCGAACAAAGAAATAGGTCGATGACTGACTCGTAGATCTTGTCATGCGACCAACGAAGAAATGTTGGGGACCTGTTATGTACTAGGCATAAATCAGAGTTTAACAAATTGTCTACAATCACACGACCTCGGGTGTCACAGTGATTGCTACCCCATGCCTGATGGTGGGCGTTGAAGTCCCCTCCAACAGTTACTGGAGTTGGAAGAGCACGGATCCAGGTCTCCCAGTCGGCAATCGAAAATTTGCCCACAACATGAACAAAGACAATCGCGAACCAGAATGAGCCCGACCACACGCTGATACCACATGAATCGATGCCAGGACAGGCCGGCAAGACCAGCGCACGGTGGGGCACTCTCCAGTTCACGAGGACACGGATACCAGAAGAGGGGGAGCTCAACAAACAATCGAATCCAGGAACACAAATGCTAACTCCAAAAGGAAGCCTAGTCTCTTGCAAGCCTAATATTTCAATAGTCTCGCTTAATCTTAAAACTTCGTCAACATTGTTCTTCACACTACGTATGTTCCAGGAACAAATTCTTATTGGTGCAATGAAGGAGCTGGGTCCGGTCTACCACCAACTACACATTCAGACACATTGTCGCATACAATTTCGCTTTCAACTATACCGTCATTGTTACACATGGCACTTGAGGACTCAGGGTCCTCAACAGAGTGGAGACTAACATTTTCGCTCCGCAGACTTTCCAAACACACTGAATCACTGTCATTTAGGTTTACATGATCCTCACCGCTCACTTCGGATTCCACGTACTCTACCTCAACCTCAACATCAGCCAGGGGCGAAAATCGGTTGGAAGTGTCAACTAGGCAAACATCTGAGAGCGACATTTGATTGCTGTTCACTCTCCGCCGTTTTCTAAGCTGGACGTCAGAAAAATCAGAATCCACACTAGGCTCAACAAACGCAGTAGTAGTGGTAGCAG
Organism: Lithobius niger; assembly: GCA_023313725.1. Taxonomy (NCBI): domain Eukaryota; kingdom Metazoa; phylum Arthropoda; class Chilopoda; order Lithobiomorpha; family Lithobiidae; genus Lithobius; species Lithobius niger. The sequence goes on from JAHWFP010036624.1 coordinate 9,291, forward strand.
TAGTGCACACGTCAGCGGTAGTTTGCCTGTCAGGATGAACCAAAGCCGACTGAGGAACCCCAGGTTCACAAGCGTTGGCCTCAGCTATGACAAGACCATTAGGATGTCTAGAAGTATCCATTTCTACTATTGCAACAGTCGAATGGGTACTCGAACAAGCAGGAGTAGCATTAACAGGCAACTTAGCGGGCCCAGGGATAGCAACAGCAGCCGCAGACGCATATGACTTATCAGTAGGGTGAACACATGGCTTATTCTTTTCAGAGAACCGATGACATTGCTGACAGCGCACGCTTTCGCAGGCATGACGAACGTGCCCACGAAAGTTGCAACGTAAGCATAAGGGCGATCTGCCGTACACAACGAGTAAAGCCGACAAACCACATATATCCACAGTATCAGGCAAGTCACTTAAAGTAGTGTTTTCTTTCCATTGTAGCTCAATTCTCCTCACACCAGAATAAGAGTGTGTAAAGCCTTCGATAATGTTCTTTTCACGAGTAAAGGATTTCACAACACCAAATTTGGACATAACAGAACAGATCTCTTTATCAGCGATCTCATACGGCAGCCAGTGAACTCTAATCACTGCAGTCTGAAGATTCAGATCGTACACCGCCGCACTAAAGCCATTGATACTAAAGTTTTTAACGTTTTTCAAAGTGTTTTTCGCTGCCATGGACTTAAACACAATTTGAAATGCATTGTTAATACGTAGCGCACAGGCGGCCTCAACCTCACTAAGGTCAATATGCAAAGCCAATGCATCACGCAAGTGAGACAAGCTGTACGGTCGGCCCTTCTGAACACCCAAAATAACAACAGAGTTATCCATTTGAACTTTAGAGAGTGAACTACCGTACAACTTCTTGAACCAGTCCAAACACCGATTTAATTCTTGCTGGTCATTTTGTACTGCAACGTAATCATGCTCGTGCAACACCTCACTGTTAAAGTTTGACTTATTCGTAACAATAGGACGCACTTCATCGTTGGATGCTATCTTAACTGGCTGTCGATCCACTACACTGCTAACGCCATTGTTTTCAGGATTAGGGCTAGTGTTACCTTGTCTCTGTCTAAAACTTTCACAAATCACTCCGTACAAATGTAGGTTGGCATCGGAAATACCTCTCTTGCAGGCTTCAGCGTAAATAACCTTGTATACCGCCTCCGGAACAAACCCCGAGCGAACCTGTCGCTCGTCCAACAATCCCTCCTCCAGCATCTCCTTAAGCAACAACCTAACGTTTGCCGCCATGTTGTTAAGCAAATGCCGAAACTAACAATCAACTTCGAAAAAATCGTTTCAACAATGGTCCAAAGGGGTTTTTTCGCTTTTTTCGAGGGAAGAAATTTTACCTAGAACTACGAAAATACGCCTACGCGAAATCAGGATTAATTTCCTGTCTTTTGACACCTTTCTCATATTTTTAGCCTTCGTACTTCAAGAGGAGAAGAGGTACATATATACCTACATATGTATATATATACCGACCGTAAGTTTTTAATGATTAAGATTTAGAGAAAAAGTGCAATGTAGCCTGCGAGGAATTACCAACTAACACCCCATTGGCTCCCTCTTACTGTGAGATGGACAGATATAATTTCTGCCCTAATCACGTAGCCGCAGCTTGCAGCTTTTTCAAAGCTAAATTTTATTACAAATTTATTTCGAGGAATTAAATTTTCAAAACTTCCCCACCCATATTTAATACCTCTCACCCATCACCCAGTCATCAGAACGCACATCGACAACCATGGACCAAGACGTCCCTTCACCCATCTCTCCGCCGACCGCTGCGCAATCCAACAACGAGGTAGTTGCTCCCACCGTTCAGCCACCTCGACCAGCCGACGATGTCGTCCAGCCGTCTCAACCAGCCGTCTCCTCTGCCAGCCAGCAACCTGCCGCCGCCCAACAGCCACCTACGCCGGCTAAAGAAAACACCTGCCGTCCCACACGTTGGCTAAAGGTAGGAAACCCATGCCTAAACAACCCAAGGTAGGCGATTTATGCCATTGTTATGCCCTTGTGAAACAATTAGCTCACGGTCAGATGGACAAAGGGATGATGTTTAATTGCCTATCAATATTCGAACACGAATTTGACTTACAAGGATTTTGTGTTGGTTCTACTACTGACTCGATTAATGTTTACCTGCACTTTTTGAGACCAGTTAATTTGGATGTAGTGTTGGGAATTATGGCTACGGAATCAGTGCACCCAACCCACAAAATCGTGCCTCTGTCTACCAAAACGAAACAAAAGAACTATTTAACAAAATTTACGAAAACGATCCTCATCCACTCGAAACGTTGCAAACCGCCGACCGTCATTTAGTGCCATTTGACCTGCTACTGCCGAACTTTCTAGCAAAATATGCAAACACCCCGTTGGATTTAAGCGACGCCTTTTTAGTAAAGTACGTCGCTAATTTCCCTTACGTCGCTGCGAGAATTGCAAATGTAGAGGCTCAGTACTCACCACAAAAAATGAGATCGAAATGTAACCTAAAATTTGCTTAAATAAAAAAAAATATTTGTGATGAAAAAATATTATTTAATTTCCTAAACACCACCACCACACTCTATTCCACGAAACAAACTTTAAAAAAAAAATTACTATACAGTTCAAATTATATTTTTGTTAAAGGTACACTCCCTTCCCCCTATAAAAAGCCAGGCAACCTTTACCGTTCCTTCAAACCCAGCCATGGATTTATCCTTGCAACATCCGAGTAATCACCTGATATCTGCTCCATCTGGAGTCGGTAAAACTGAATTAGTCTCTAAATTAATTTTAAATGTTGAAGTGTTCAGTCCCGTCCCTACCTCCATGACCATTTGCTACGGAGAGTGGCAAACTGCTTACGAAACTTTAAAATCCAAGTGCAAACTTCCGATAACCTTTATACAGGGATTCGACAAAAACATATACGAATCCGTGCCTTCAGGTGCCGTTCTATGCTTGGACGTCAGCCATCAAGTAAAATCCGATGTCCTGAACGACGCGTGGGTAAAGGGAGGTCATCATCGTAACTTAACTCAAATTTTAATATGTCACAACATGTATCAGAAAAATTTGCGTACTGTAAGCCTCAATACGCATTACATGTATTTATTCAAAAACGCGCGTGACGTCGGGCAAATACGTCATCTTTCGGTCCAGATGGGATACTCGCCCGCCTTTCTTGTTAGCGTATATAAGGCGGCAACAATGGATAGGGGAAGTTATTTGTTCGTAGATCTCACGCCGGACAACCTTCGTTTCAGAGGAGAGTTGTTCAAAAGGCCTCTAATTGTTTACATGCCGAAGTAATGTCTAAACAACGAGTGAAAGACTACCAACCCATCCTCGGCGCTCATGGTAGGCGGAGCTCGGCGAGCCGCACACGGCAATTATCCTGGTCAAGCGAGTTTTTTTAATGATCTATTAAATCGTCTTTATTATACACCTGTCGACCCAGCTAGTATGGGTGTAGTGAGGCGGCTGTATAAGCGTGCCAAGACTATTGATTACTCTCGCCGACGTGGGAAAATGGCTGCAGGCTGACGAAACTTACACATTGTTTAAGCCCCTCACTCGAAGGTTCCGGCATAATAGGATCATGCTGAGTGGTCCTAACGATACATTATCTGATGATTTAGGGGATGTAACGAACCTCGCGGCGTTTAATGACAACTTCAATTTTTTGTTGGTGGTAAGAAATGCCTTCAGTAAGTTTGTTTGGGTTAAGCCGATTAAAAGAAAGGACGCACTCTCCGTCTCATCGGCTCTCAGAGAAATTTTATTGGATCCCAGGGTCTCTAGGGTTAGATTCTTCACTAGTAACTCAGGCGGTGAGTTCCAAAACAGGGCCGTTGGACAATTGCTTAGGCAGCACGACATTAAACAGTATACTACGCACAATGAAGAAGTTAAGGCAAGCGTAAGTGAACGCGTGATTAGTTCCCTACGCGACAGGATATCGTGTTATTTACACAAAAACAATACCCAGAGGTTTATCGATGCCTTACAAGACATTGTTCATTCGTATAACAACTCTTACCATAGCAGTATTAAAATGAAGCCGACCGAGGTTACCAAGGCGAATTCTGGTCAGGTTTACGTCAATCTTTACGGTGAGGGGTTCCGAACTGGCAATCCTGTGAGACTGG
>JAHWFP010036629.1:0-13190 GCA_023313725.1 Lithobius niger
CCACTATAGACGTAACGGCAGTGTTGGTGAAAAAAACGTGGCGTCGGGAGGAACGTTGTTGTTGATAGGATTTGTGTGTATGTGTGTGTCTGTGTGTGTGTATGCGTGTGTTCTCTTCAACTTGCCGACAGAATAGTTTAAAAAAAAACCAGTGACTTTGGCTCAGGTCAACCCGTTTGTGTCTCCTCCTGCCCCCAACCTTGTAGTCTTCCTGTCGAAATGAGTTTTGGGGTTGGGAGGTGGAGACCTTTCTTGACTTACTCACTGTTTCCTTTTGTGGGGGCGGGGGTTTGACCCTCCTGAATGATATTGGTGTCGACGGCCACTTACGGTCCGGCACTTCCTTGTGGATTGTCGCCATTTGGATGGTGTTCGTCGTCGTTTCCATCTTCCGCATGACATTTCCCGTCAGCTGGGCGATAAGTCTGTCCTCCTGTCCGGTGTTTTTCAATTTCCGCAGGAGGAACAGATGTATGACGAGATTTAGATTAGGGGTTTGAATAATAGCTCTGTAATGTGTGGTGCAGTGGCAACCCGGACCACTGCAATGTGACTGAGGTTGGCGCTAATGACCAAGTTGTCGACGCGCCATTAGGCCTCAATCCCCCCCCCCCCTTTTCGTGACGAACTGTGATTGGGTGGCGTACTACATTTGCATCCACAGCTCACGAATAAGCTCAGAGATAGAAAAAGGATAAAAATAAAAAGAATATAAAAGAGGTTTAAACGGAAGAAGTGTTCGTGCATCATGAACTGGAAAGTTGTACACAAAACCATCAATGAAGAGCAAACTACCACAGTAATTTTTTGTGAATTTTTTGTGAATTTTTTGTGAAAACCGGTCATTGACCATCATCAGAAGTTTCCAACCCGCATCACAAAACAGACGTCACATCGTTGAACTGTTTACATTTGAACGATGTACTGGTGCATGCCACCACTGATCTATATATCTTGGTCGTGCAGGATTCTTCACTGCCTGTCTAACAAGTGAGTCAGCCCCGGGTTGACGGCATTAGCCAGAAAGTCAAAGGATGGGCCTGAAAGGTTCATCAGCGGAATTTTTCTTCTTTCGAAGTAGAAAATGGCCAGAAGCTAGAAAGCAAGTAGTTGTGAATAATACATAAAAATTGGATAAAAGCAACAATAATGTCTTTTCCCAAGCAGTGGGGATGCCAGTCCGTCGGTGGTGTTGTGCTACTCCGTTTGGCTTGTCTCCTTTCAACGTCGTCCCCACGAGCTCCCAGATCCTGACCTGAAGTTTTCTTTGCGTCCCTCAAAAAGAGCAGTGACACGACGTAGTATTATTGTATATAACTCTATGCTGGAGCCTTAATGGGTTAGCTGCAAGGGGCACTGCAGAGAGAAACGGAAGGGCGTCATACTGAAGCCGATGCTGTGAAGAGTGATTCTTAGACCTAAAATGCGCGATTTTTGTTGTTGGAAAAAACAACGTTATTTTAAGCCTAAGAAATCGGCTCTTCCGTTGTTTTTCCCTCCATTTTTATGTAGTGCACCTTGTAATTATGCCCTCCAAAACCCATACTGGTGCCAATCTCAATCTGGTGACAATATGGCGGCAAATGTCACTGCTCTATACAAACGCCACTACAGCTACCGCAGGGGACGCAGTAGACCATCAACCGGAGCTGACTCATTTATTAGACGAGCAATGGAGCATCCTGCAAGACCAAGATATATACAGATCAGTGGTGGCACGCACCAGAGAGTCGCTCAAATGTAGACAGTTCAACGATGTAACGTCTATTTTGTTTTTGAGACTTCTTATGATGGTGAAGGGATGGTTTTCACCGAAAATTCAAGGACTGTGTTAGTTTTTCTAGTTCGTGATGATTCAAACCACTGAATTAAAATAAATGTTCATGCGTTTCCAAATGTAAATTCTGCGAATTATTCTCCTCGTTTTCACCATTATGCTTATCAGTCGATACTGTTTACCGAAACCTGCCCTGCAGATGCGAGCACTAGAGCTATTCTGCAAAGTACTGACTACACAGGTAAATCTTAGAAGCGCCCAAGAATAAGCAGACAAAAGAATTTCAAACACTCAATGTTAATGCAATAAAAACAACGGGATGATCACTAATCCAACTAAAAAAAAAAAAACAATTCAGACCACTGCACCAGCAGAGCAAAGAATTTACAATCTTAACAGGCACAGCTTGAACTTCGACGTGTTCATAGAAGAAAGAAACAAGAGTGCTCTTAAGACTAGTCTGAATCGCGTACATTATATAAAATCAATACCCCCCCCCCCCCCCACCATCTTAAATTTGCCATGGTGCAGTGAGTTGGATGTTTTATATTCGTAAACAATCTAACCAAATACTGCCCTCATGTGGTCATAACAGATACTCCTGATGAGCCCATGACCACAATTTACTTCACACCTCAATATTTGGAGGCTTGGTCACAATAAAGTTTAGTGACCGCGAAATCAAACTTAGGCATTCAAGGTCTATGTCAGACCAATTTTGCAGTACGCTAGCCCCGGTAGAGGCAGTGCAACCGCAGTTTACCAAGGCATTGCCTGGCTGTGCAACCTGTCGTATGGAAAACGTCTGCAGATCCTTAAAGACCCACTCGAACTATTACGGAGAGTCAAAACGGATCTTATTCTTGCCTACCAAATTATTCATGGTGTAGTTGGGTTGCATATACCTCTTTTTGACCTGCCGGAGTTAAATCCGACTAGAGGTAATTCCCTGAAGCTTACGGTGCAAAGATCACATTTAGATTGTATACCTTTTTCGCGTTGAGTGTGGATCAGATTTGAAATTCTTTATCGGACGAAATTGTTACCTCGTGCACGATTCATACGTTTCGGAGTCACCTCAGCTCGTTTAATCTAGAGATTTGTATGCGTCGGCTTACCCCGCCCCCCCTCCCCGAGTTAACTATGTAATCTTGCAGATGATTTCGCTCATCCTAAATCACCTCTCTCCCCGTGTCTGTGGCTGGCTGTTAGCGACCCCCCGGTCCTTGCCTGACCCGTTGCTACTGCAACAAAGTGTTTTATTATTCATATTAATAAAATACAATAAAAAGATCTGAACTACCAGTAGGGGCATAGAGACCAGTTCTCTAGGCCGCCGCCATGTTGACTGATGTCCAACATGGCGGTGTCATTCACCAAGGCGGCTGCCTGGAGATCTGGTTCTCTATGCCCTACTCGTATATCATATCTTTTTAGTCTATTTTATTGTGAACAAGCCTCCAAATAATGAGGCGGAAATTCAACTCCTATGTGAAACAAATTGCGGGCATATGCTATCAGGTGAGATCTTTTGTGACCACTTCCTTTCTCCTGTAAATTAATTCCAAATCTGATAGTACCCTCAAGTAACCACAACCCACAGAGTTAACCAAGTATAGGCAAGTATAACACGGAGGGGGGTCTACTCCGAGCTTTGTGCATATTGCTTTTCTATTGGCTGCTGATTTTGCTGCCTCCGCTGACGTCACAATACAGCTCAACAGCTTATGCACCTGCGCACAAGTCAAACCGGAAATGCTCCAGTGTGCGTGCCTCCTGTGACGTCACGTAATGAGCTTAGAAGTGACCAACCTTACTATATACTATCGTTCCACCAATCTTGCCAGGTAGGTATAAAGGCATCGGTGTCGCAAGGTACGCGAAGCTCCGGTTTTCTGTTTAGCGTCCGTGTTTTTGGTCTAATAGCCGATTTAGATTGGGGGTTTGAATAATATCTCTGTAACGTGTGGTGCAGTGGGGGGAATTGAGGCTTAATGGCGCGTCGACAGCTTGGTCATTAGCGCCAACCTCAGTCACAGTGCAGTGGCAACCCGGACCACTGCACTGTGACTGAGGTTGGCGCTAGTGACCAAGCTGTCGACGTGCCATTAAGCCTCAACCCCCCCCCCCCCCCCCAGGTCTCAAAGGCCCAATTCAATTTCCTGCACGAATAGTCAGACATTTATATCCAAAAGGCAACGGAAATTAGCGTGCGTCTGTTTATTCCAGCAATTGGTATAACAATGGGGATTAGATAACATCCACTGTGGCAGCAAAGTGCCAACATTAGAAGCAGATTTACGAACTCGTGAAACCCAGCTACAAAATGTAATCCCCGGGACTCCAAGATATCAATCCCTTCTCACCCAATCGTGGCGTTGATGTAAAAATAAATTCTTAAAAGATCACAGCCTTGGTTTTAGACGTTCATCTTGAATAGTATTTTCAGTTGATATTTAATAATATTGTGTAAGGATTAACTTTGTTTTTGTGGCACACTTAACTATAATCTCTTAAACATTACATGTGTTTAATAAAAACACTTGAGTTATGCTTATGATCTGATGTGTAATGAAAGCTAAAAGCAACCTGGTAATAATTTACCCCATGCATCATAATACGAAGACCAATTTTCTACGAATTATGCTAAAGGTTTTTGAATTTTTCGCTTCATGACATTTTTCTTTTAAAAAAAGCTAAGAGCCTCTGCGCACTGGGTGACCAGGTCGTGCGGCCAGTGGTCGTTGCGGCCAAAAAACACGGCGATGTGCCGTACAGCCGCGTCCGTTTTTCATTATTCTTGACCACGTGGTGAAAAATGAACACGGTGGAAGTATGGTCGCCTTGTTGTCGCATGCAAGCTGCCTGGGATCCCAGTGGCCGCTATGACTGACTGGCCGCAGCGGCCAACCGCGCGGTGCTACATATACCGTAAGCATTCTCGTTGGCCGCAGCGACCTGGTCGCACGCCTTGGTCGCTTAGTACGCGGGGGCCCTTAATCATTTTGATAATATTGTTGACGTTATACAGACTGAGGCTGTTCATAGGCTAAATTCTGCATTATTTAGCTTCACACCAAACACATTCTAGACCTAGAGCACCATAACTGCAGGGGTTTATCAGGAATATCGTGAATATATTATTCCCTATAATGAAGGGTTCTTGAAATAGCATTCATCTTAAGATCCATCACTTCCTAAGCAGCACTCTACTGCATATCATTTAGTAATTTTTAAGAAGATCTGCCGCATTCAGTATTTCTTCACGATGAAGGATTACTTGCTTTGGAAGGCTTATTTATCTTTCAGAGTCTTGCGTTGAACGACTGATAACTGATAAGCGCTTCTTCATTCCAACGATGCTAAAACAAATGTTCTCCTTCTCTTCAATTAGCAATGAGCTTAATGCAAACAACGTCTTACAAATAATTGAGGTAAAAACGTGATTAAGTTTCTTCGACTGTTTTCGCTGCTTCCAAGTAATCGGCGTCTTCTCTTTGCAGAAAGTGCAATGCAAACAAAAATCACAATAAACTCATCAAAAGACGTCAAACACGAAACGATACTGTCGCATGATTGAGTTGCCTTCAACAACAAACAATGATATAAAAATAACAACAACAAAAACCACTTTCTCGCTTTGATGATATATACAATTGAAGAGACAGTTGGTAAGACAAATATCCTTTCACAGAAAAGAATGATCAGAACTTCTTAATAACTGGTTTGGCCCACTGTCTTGTCGCTTTCTATGTTTTGCTTTTTTCTCTCTTAATAACCATTTTGGTTCAGTGTCTTGTCGACGCCTCTGTTTTGAAGCTACTTAATAACTAATTTGGCCCGCTGATTGTGGACTTATCTATTCGGCTGTTCCTTAATGACTAGTTTGGCCCATTGCATTGTGGATTTCTCTGTTTTGGTTTTTCTTAATTATTTGGCCCAATGTCTTGTCACCTTCTCTATTTTGCTGTTCCTTAATAACTAGTTTGGGCCACAAAACTAGTTGTAAGTTTTACTTTTTTTTAAGTGTTTGGCCAACTGTCTTTGTCACATTCTCGATTTTGCTGTTCCTTAAAAGTTAGTTTGTCCCATTGTCTTGTCGTTTTCTCCGATATGAATTTTCGTAACTATCTGGCCCATTGTCGTTGTCACCTTCTCTGTTTTGCTGTTCCTAAATAACAAGTTTGGCTCACAAAACTAGTTATACGTTTTTTTTTTAACCTATTTGGCCCACTGTCTTTGTCACCTTCTCTGTTTGGCTGTTTCTTACTAACTAGTTTGGCCCACTGTCTTGTCGTTTTCTCAGATTTGAATTTTTTTTAACTATTTGGTCCACTGTCTTGTCACCTTCTCTGTTTTGCTGTTCAACTGCCCATCACGATTCTTGTAACCTCGGGAATAAATTTAACACAATGGGTGATGAACTCTTAACTGATTAAGTGTACTCTAGCGTTTGATCACATCATGGGATCCTCTAGAGCTTTTAAATTGTTGCCAGTATGCTAAAAATCTACGACTAGATTCTTCAGTCTTCAGCCTTCTTGATATATAAACCAACAGATTTACTATGAGATGAAATTCAAAACATTTTGGTCATAAGATGGACGTATTTTTGTGGCATGGGCGAAGAATTCTACCTTTTAATTTGTTGCCCTCACTGAAGACACGTTTCGGAAGACGGCCTTAACAAGAAGGGCAAATTCCATCCATTATAAAACAAAACTCGATTGCTGATATTGCGGTGTCGTTGCCTGAACGGATCGGCAAGCTGTAGTGAAACCAAACAACCCGTTTGGCGTGTACCTTCCCACCATTTCAGGCAGCTGTTTCGAGAAGAAATTGCGTCGTAAACCATCAACAGTTGACTAAGACAGGACAAGTGAAAAATGGAACTGCAAGTTGAAAGTAAAATCAATTCCTTCGGTGGTAGGTGTGATTTGTCTTCTTCTAACTCCAGTCAGTCAGCCTCTACCTGGTATTGAGTTTGAATTGGCCTCTGCCGACCAGTCACTGAACCAGTAGCAGCTGCACCAGACAAACTGGCAGCAATACAGTCAGATGGGCATCGATTTAAAGAAATAAATTGAAATATTAAATCTTTTTTTTTTCCCGTTCCTACAGCCATCTTGATGTACGCGTGTAAAGATAACAGGCGCAATGTTTATGGAAATTCCCGTGTTGTATAGGCTAGTCCATCAATGTCTGAACGTTTGTGCTGTTTTTGAATCGAACAGAATCCATAACGAGCCGTTTTGTGGTATTATCAATTTTCTAGACATGCGGTAGCGAGCATTCCTACATTTCTGTAGCCCAATTCAGACTAGACCGATATTGAATCAAAGCTAACTTTGTTTCCCGATTATAGCTTGTTAAAGCAAAATTGAGCATCGCAATGCATCGCAATGGGGTAATTAGTATAGGTTATCAGCCACCTTTCCGAGGAGTGAGATATAACAATGTCGAGGCACGCAGGGCCGAGCAATTGTTGTATCTCTCCGACGAAAGTGGCTGGTAATCTATTTATCACCCAATTTCACGATCTCAGTCCGACAACAATAGTACAGCACACACACAACAAAGAATGAATCGTGCTGGCGTTCTTTTGGTCAGAAATATCGACCATGCGACAAAGATGTCATTGTTGACAGCATTGTTATTCCTTTCTTAGTGAAGGGTTTATTGATTGTATCTCGATTCCAAAGTACCCCCATCACTGTTCATACCACAGAAACTTAACGACGAGTAGCCCCTTCAGACAACTTCTCTTAAATTTTTTTTAGGAGAACTTGTTTGAAGGGGCTATTCGGCGTTGAGTTTCCACGGTACTGAATCGTAAATAACCTTTACAGTTCAGTGTCGTAATGTTTTCGTGCTACAAGAAAAAATAAATACCAAAACGAAAGCATTTTTTTTTTTGCTTAAGCAAAACAAGCTCTTCACGGTGTTATTCTTAATCTTAATCAAGATTGTAACGTCCTTTTTGACATCTGGAGAAGGCGTGATGTTCTTAAATTTATAAGCAGGCGTGATATCCAGCCGTGATATCCAAGAGCAGGCGTGATATCCGATATCACTCCTCCTTTTGCATCTCAGTCTTAAACCATTGTTGCAATATCGTCGTCTTCCATTGTTAAAGGAGGACTGATGTCGTGAAATTTGGTGATAAGTAGGGTGGAGTGAAAAAAACTTTTTTGGAATTCTGAATAGCAATAGTGTGGAAAAGTTGCCTGTGTATAGCTATCACACAAAAAAAAATGTAATCACTCCTAAGATGATGTCTTGAGGGTCCACCAGGGGGATTCAAGTTTAGCATTGTTTAACATAGGCAAAATAGCTGAAAAATGAAGAAAAAATAGTTTAACTGCTTTAAAATTTAATTTTAACATTATCTCATTTGATACTCACAGAGCGCGGATCGAAGGTAACTATAATTGCAAGAAATATTTTTCTTGCACGATAATGTGTGTTGAACAGTTATGGGCCAAAATAGGCTAAAACGTCATTTTTGGCCATTTTCAATGTCAAACTATACCCAAATTTTTGTAACAAACAAATAAATTTTTTGTGAATCTGGCATGTTTTTAGATGGTTCTTGACAGCATGAAACTAGATATAATGTTAAAATTGAATTTTAAACCTGCCAAATAATAATTTTTCATTTTTCGGCTATTTCGCCGATTTCTACCCTCAAGACATCATGGTAGAGTGATGAAATTTTTTATGTGTGATAGTGATGCTAAAAGACAACTTTTCCACACTATTGCTATTCAGAATTCCGAAAAAAGTTTTCTCACTACTGTAAGTAGTGAAATACCCGTTTTGAGTTATGGGCCTTCAAACATTGTAGACCATTAAACTTTGTTCCACATTATGTTTTCAGAAAACTGACTGTTTGACGCCACGTTTTCTTCCACTGCGAGTGAAAAAAATCCGTAAACATCCCATTCGTAAACTCTAACAGTAATTTTGTTGAGTATACAAGTGGGATATCCACATGTTTTTACACTCTTAGTGCAAGGAAACGAGTCGTCATCCAGCCAGTCTTCTGAAAACATAATGTGGAACAAACTATATCTAAGGCATTTCGTTATTTATTCAATATTATGTACTAGAGGAAGCCCGTGCTATGCACGGGGCCGGTCACATTTCCCGGGACACATTTCCCGGGACATTTTCCCGACGACTTGTCAGATTGATCGACCACTCACGCCTGGCTCCTTTTTGGCTACAGGTAGAGTGGGAGAGTGCATTTTAAATGCGTGCGCGAGGAGGGGAGAAGTGGTTTTCCTTTAGGCTTTCTTTTAGGCTTTCCTTTTAGCCGACCTCCGATATTATTATAAAGATTATCGAATTATTATGGTAGTAGATGGTGGTGGTACAGGAAACCTTACTTTTTTTTTTATTGACGGTACGTACCATTAACGACCCTAAACATAGGTATTTTTGTTAGCCAACTCCATTCATGCTATGTTTTGTTACCCCCACTATTGTATGTGGTAGTGTACATAAGAATTCAAGAGGGAGCAACTACCGCACCAGATTCAATAAGGTGCTGGTATCTGGTGGTGCAAAAAAAAATTCGTAAAACTTACCCCATTACTGCATAAAGGCATGGAGAATCTGAAACTGATGTCTAGAGATATAATGTTGTAAATCGACTCACAACCACTATTGCAATGGAATGTTCCATTTCTGCTGGATTTATTTGGATAGTCTTAAAATTTCAATTAATTTGCGGTTTATGAGGTAAATAAGTAAAAATCTGCTCTTGGGACAGCGAATACGAACCACAAATGAGTTGTGGTTCAAACCACAAATGAAACGCTATTTAATTTTCGACAAATTATATTTTGTCTAGGTCACAACAAAAACATGTAAAAAAAAATACAATTAAAAACCCATGACAGGGTGAATTCACTACAAACGAACCGCCATCTTGGATTTGGATCGGAGTGGTCAAGTCCAAGTCGAATCCAAAATTGCATATCGTTAGCAGTGAACTTACCCTATCATGAGTGCCCCAACTTTTACTCCATAATTAAGGAGGGGGGGGGGATTGAGGCTTAATGGCGCGTCGACAACTAATTAAAGAGGCACGTGGCTTGTTTGTCGTGTAAAAAGAAATTTATTTGTGTGTTCCTTCGCTTGTTGAAAGTAAGGACTTGACAGAACTAGATAGCGGCAAATGGCTGTAGATGCTGCAGTTTGTATTTGGTGGCAATCCCCCTTTAAGTCTTTTTATTTTCCTCTTAGTTCTTTCTTTTATAAAAGACCAGAAAGTTAACCTGGTCAAAAATGTAAGACCGTTTTTAACCTTTTTACGACGACGGAACCGAGTCTCAGCCTATATTTTTTTATTCAGAATCTACATTTTTGTTTGGGTGTGGGTCCGTTTTTAGAAATATTTTGGTTTCAATTACTCCTTTCTTTTAACTCGATTGAAAAACTTCGTATTACTGGCTTTGTCTTTCAATTTTTCCTATTACTTTATGGATTTCCAATCGGAAATCGAATTCCAGTACTCTCATCCCCCATCAGATTTACATGGTATGAGGATGAGCCCTTCAATATATACATCGCAACAGTTTCACCGGTAATCTCCAAAAATGCGCAGCTCCTGTTGCGGCAGGCAAGGAAGGCCACAGTACCGGCAGACGTAAAATGGTTTTCAAACGCTTGCTGGCTTGGCGTCACGCTGAAACCGTGGTAGGACGCCAGCAATCCATTTAGGAATTCAAGCCACAGCAGCATTTTGAAACTCTTCAGCAATAATATGACGAATGCCGGGGCGACCAGGAAGGCTGTCAGCCTCCTGGCAGGTGATTGACGATAAATTCATTCTTTGAAAATTGGCTTGAATCTGCTGTCAACGTGAAATGAAAATTTAAGCAAAAAAAAAAAAAAAAATGTGACACTTTCTGAGCGGGGTCTTCCTTGCTTCTCACTTTCTTTCTTTCTCTCTCTCTCTCTCTCCCCGACTCACTCTCTCAATACTCTTTTACTCTTCGTGGGGATTTCAGCGAGTAAAATGTGGCCCCCAAATGAAGCTGAGTGGAGCTTTCGATAGTAAAATGGGAGATGACAACGAAGACGCTGGGCGCCTCGCGGATTTAGATGTGTTGAAAGGAGTCGTGAATCGTCTCCTCCCACCATTGACGACCAAGAACAAGAAACTAACGTTTCTGGAGTAAAAACCTACAACCTGTCTTGGCACAAGTTTTTTCAGACGGAGAACCCACCTTGCATACTGGTCAATTTTTAATAATAAAGTTTAATATTCAATGCTATAGGACGTCCAACAAATGAAAAGATGCACACTTACGTATAGAATAAGCATATATCCTTATACTACAAAAGTTGTCAATATTCCGAAGGCTAGGATGTTGGTTTAATTGTTTTACCGAAGTGATAATAACGCAATACTGATGGGAACTAGAGCCGGTCGTTGAACTAGCTGTAAGGGGCACTAGTGCAAATGGAGGTAAAAAAAAACAACGGTGTCTTTTAGTCAAGCCGATGCTGTGAGAGCGAATTTCTCGTTTTTTTTTTATAATTCATTTTAACGAACCTTTCAACGCTAAATCGAATAGTGAAATCCGTGTCTCTATCTGGTACAGTTCCATAGATGAGAGGGCTCATTTGTCGGCCACTTCCGGTAACTAGAGGGCCACTTCTGCTTCATGCTTCCGGTTTTTTCTATTCGTTTTAGCTAATTTTTTAATACTGAATCTGATGGTGAAATCCGTGTCTCTATCTGGTACCGTTCCATAGGTGATGAGCTCATTTGTTGCCACTTCCGGCAACTTGCGGACCACTTCTGCTTCATACTTCCGGTTTTTTTCTTTTAACTAATTTTTGGACGCTGACTCTATGGAACCCGTTTGTCTCTATCGCTGGTACCGTTCCGGAGTTGAAAACGGCGACAGACTGACGAACAAAGCAGCTGCTATAGTTTGTTCCAAATTATGTTAGCATGAAACTGACTGCATGACGACACGTCTCCTTGCACTAAGACTGCAAAACGTGTGAATATCACACTTGTAGACTGTGCACAGGCACTGTTAGAGTCTACGAGTGGGTTATTTACGTGTTTTTTGCATTCGTTGTGGAAGGAAACGTGGCGTCAAACAGTCAGTTTTCTGCAAACATAATGTGGAACAAAGTATAGTCAGTCTTCCCAGCTTTCGCTGTACAGAAGATCATTAAAAAAATGGGGAAAAGTAAAATTTGTTTCCGTTCCAAATTCCTAGCACACAATAAACCTTGATGGAGTATAGAGCAGTGACATTTGCCGCCATATTGGCACCAGTATGGGTTTTGGAGGGCATAACTACAAGGTGCACTACATAAAAATGGAGGGAAAAACAACGGAAGAGCGGATTTCTTAGGCTTAAAATAACGTTGTTTTCTCCAACAACAAAAATCGCGCGTTTTAGGGCTAAGAAATCACTCTTCACAGCATCGGCTTTAGTATGACGCCCTTCTGTTTCTCTCTGCAGTGCCCCTTGCAGCTAACCCATTAAGGCTCCAGCATAGAGTTATATACAATAACACTACGTCGTGTCACTGCTCTATACGTCTATTTGCGGAACAACTACTTGCTTCGAAAACTTATTAGCTTCAAAATTGAACAAAAATAGCTTCAAACTAAAAGGAAATGGTATTAAAAAAAAATTGTGAAAAAATAACAATACAAATAAAGACAAATATAAAACTTATTTTGATTAACAATTCCTCGTACACAATAAACGACGGCAAAATTCCTCACAGCCTCAGCTCCCAGCGCCACAACAACAACAACAGCCAGAAACTTCGCACTACGAAGTCATATTCATTATTCAACATTTCCAGCCGGCATTTTGTTATTTGTTATTCGAAAGCAAAATGTTACATCGAAAACACTCCGCAACGCACACCAGCAACGGCAGCATTTGCGGCAATGTTAAAATCGCTTATTTTTGACTCATTCGGAGGCATTAATCACAAATGCATATGTTAAATGAACCAAAAACATCTCGTCCGGTTTTTGAATAAAAAAAAAAACCGTGCGTGACGTCAGACTCTTATTACGGTTGTAATTTCCAAAGGGAAAACCGACAGCGGGGCGAACGTGCCACCCGTAATCTGATGACGTTCGGTGTGGAATAATAAATGCAACATCACAAATGCCGTCATTTTTTAATGCTGTCGCCCATTAGTCGGGTAATAGGATAAAATGCTTTCTTGTTGGGACTCAAGCTGAGCCCCGACCCTTTGTAAATTTAATGTTTTATTCTGTAGGGTACCTCAGGTCGCCCCCCCCCCATCCTCATCATGATCATGCATCCATCCATGAGGTATTACGAAAGTTATTTTGGTGTTGAGGTAGGAAGGCGATTATGATGATGGGGAGAAAAGGGAGAGGGGGGGGGGG